>LZPO01117699.1:8961-48638 GCA_001675575.1 Neotoma lepida
GATAGATAGATAGATTGACCTCTAAAAAGAGACACGTACACATTAGATGTCACTGCTGCAGAGGAATCACCAGTTCCCTGTGGGTCCAGCATGTGTCTTTTGATGGCCTTAAGAGTCTTAAAGACATAGCTTTATCATTAAGCATGTCAGAATCTACACGTTCTGAAATGCAGTCTAACAATCCTTAGCCAAGCCT
Source organism: Neotoma lepida (assembly GCA_001675575.1). NCBI lineage: Eukaryota > Metazoa > Chordata > Mammalia > Rodentia > Cricetidae > Neotoma > Neotoma lepida. The sequence goes on from LZPO01117699.1 coordinate 9,158, forward strand.
TTGTAAGGTCAGATCTGTCACTGCAGTTTTCAGTGAGAGTGTACAACACTTACTCTGGCAGTTCACATAACTCTATCACTCTTTACCTTGTAGGAGCCATTTTCTCTCTTAAAGAACAAGACATATTTAAACAAGAGGATGGGTATACCTCATCTGTTACAGAGTTTGCCAGGAGGGGAGAGCCTGGAGAAGGTAGGTGTACCTGTTACTATCCTGTGCAGCCATCACTGGAGAGATACTCCTCAGAATGGCCAAGGCACTAGAGGGAAATGCTTTTAAAATTAAATGGCCAAGTTTAGCCTCTTCACACATATAAACTGTTTTTGAGTAAACACACAAAAATGTGCNGCCTTGTCCACAAACAGCAATTGTGTAGGAGAGAGAGAGGAAGCTGACAGCTGTGCTGGAAAAATAATTATGTATTTATTCAAAGGGAAGTGCACTACAAAAATAAAAATAAAAAAAAACCCAAAACAAAACAAAACAAAAAAACAAAACAAAACAAAACAAAAAAACCCGGGAATTTGGTATAAGCAGAAACAAAAAGTTCAAAATGAAAAGCCTTTGCTTTGTTTTGACGCATGTAATGTTGCAGTGGCACTGTGGTCTTGTCCACAGGCATATGCCCTTCCACAGCAGTCAGGGAATTTGGAGACATGGCAGTGGGAGTGAATCCCAAGCAATGCCTGGCAAATCAGCATTTCATCACCCCTCACTGTCTTCTAAGTACCACACAACATACAGGGCATCTTCACCTACCAGTCTAGTACAGAATCGTTAAGAAAAACATGGGGAGGCAGTTTTACTTACATGGTTAATGAAGAGACTCTTGCGTTTTTCTCTCACTGTGAAGACAAAAGACAAAAATGTTACATGCTTGCATGTCAACCCCTGCAGGTTGCTGAGGAATGAGCCTCTCTGCCATGGTCCTATGTTCATCAACCAAGGTTCCCAGTTACTCATTTACCAAATTTAAGTGTAAAGAAGCTACACAAATGCAGATCTAAACTTGACTGACAGAGGTCAACACACAGCTACTTAAACAATACCATAATAACTGTAGCTGAAGTCAATAGAAGAGTGAGAGTTTTCATTACCTGAATGAAGTATTAGTAAATCTCATGAAAATTATATGCATCCAATAGTTCAAGGTAATTAAGAGAATNATTTATTTCTAACCCAAACGGATCTTTATGGATCCATATTATATGAATCAATTATTAGTAACCATAATGGTATCTCTAGCAGGAGACCACGTGTTGTGGAACAGAAGTGCTCTGCAGTGGGAGACGTCTGCTTCCTGTGGAGGTAATGGGAACAGGCCTAGGCTTGTTTAGGAGGCTCCAAGGAGCACTTGCAGCTTCCACCCTCAGAAAGGCAGGTGAGCCTCCCCATATGAAGTGCTGTTGTGTCCAGCCTTGTTGCCTGCGAATTCTAGCCTGCACTGCACAGCTTTAGTGCAGTTTTTTGCCAGAACAGGCATCCTTCAGCCTCAGAAACCAGAAGGGTGCCAGAGAACACAGAGAAACTTGTGATAAACTGTCACCAAATCTTGTGTTGTCCTTTCTAAAGACTAGCTCTTCTGGGCACACATGAGTCCATCAACCCACCAAGTAGTTCCCTGTAGAGAATATGAAGGACAGGCTTCTGCTAGGGGAAGGCACTAACTCAGGGGAGTGCAATTTCAGCTTGACATCCGAGCAAGCATTTCTCCTGTAGTCTGTACCCCCAAAGCCCTCGAGCTAATAAGCTGGAGAGTCTTGGAGTTTTCCACCCTCACTCTGGATTCATAAGGAAATACTTGTTTTCCCTAGAATTATATCTTTGGTGCCTCACATGTAGCTGAGTCAGAGCCCTGGCCTAGCAAGCAAAGAAACTTCATTCTTAAATACTTGTGAATGAAAACTTTAAAGAAAGAAACTGAAGATAACAGAAGACAGAAAGACCTTTCATGTTCACGGATTGACAGGGATCAATATTATGAAAATGGCATTCCTACCAAAAGCAATTTACATAAGCAACACAATCCCCACCAAACTCCAATGAAAGGTCAGGCATGGTGGCTCACGCCTTTAATCAGAGCACCCCAGAGTCACAGGCAGGCAGATCTCTTGAACTAGAGGCCAGTCAGAGCTATACTGTGAAACCTTGCCTCAAAACAAACAAATCCAATGNAATTCTTCATAGAAATTGAAAGAGGAATTTAAAATTAATATGGAAACACAAAAGATTCAAAATAGCCCAAAGGATCCTGACCTATGAAAATACTGCTAGAGGTATCACTGTTGGGGAATATTATTTTAAGGTGTTCTTTTTTGTTTACGTTGCATTTGTTTAACTCTGTGAAGCTGTGTTACTGTGCCTGTCTAAAACACTCGATAGTCTAATAAAAAACTGAATGGCCAATAGTGAGGCAGGAGAAAGGATAAGCAGGGCTAGCAGGCAGGCAGAGAGAATATATAGAAGGAGAAATCTGGGAGGAAAGAAAAAAGAGCAGGAGAGAGAAAGAGAAGAGGACGCAAGGGGTTAGCCACTCAGCTACACACCCAGTCACGGAGTAAGAGTGAAAGGAAGATTACAGAAGTAAGAAAAGGAAAAAGCCCAGAGACAAAAGGTAGATGGGATAATTTAAAGTTAAGAAAAGCTGGCTAGCAACAAGCCAAGCTAAGGACAGGCATTTATAATTAATAATAAGCCTCCATATTTGATTTATTTGGGAGCTGGGTGACGCCCCCCACCCCCAAAAAAGAACAAAAAACAATATGCCAAGGGATGCGTGGTCTCTTGTACCTGCCCTGCTCCCTCTTGTAATAACACAATTTCAGCTAACTTTTTTTCATGAGTAGACATGAAAAATGTAGTTTCCTCTTTGCATTTTATTTGAGAGACCTTTTAACGCAAGTGCTAGCCACTACTCAACCACAGGATATTGGGACTAGAAAGGTCTCAGACACTCCCCAGTTCAGCAATCTTCTTTGGAAATCTAAAAGCAGCTCAGGCAGAGTGATGTGAGGTGAGTGGGGGAGGATGGTTTACAGGAGCAGCACCAGCACTGGTTACTATGGTAAAAGTGAGTTCCACTGGAGCAGAATGATGGCCAGGCCACTGAGAGGAAGCCTTTGACTCTGCACAGAATTACAACGGTTTTTTTTTGTTTTGTTTTGTTTTTGGGGAGTNGACCTGATTGTGGAGATAATATAGCTAATGCAGATTATAAAAATGTGGCAGAGGCAGGAAGCTAGCCTGGTCTACATAGTAAGTTCTAGGCTAGCCAGTGTTACATACCGAGACCCTGTTTCTAATAAACAAACAAATAAACAAACCCAAAACAAAAAAACAGAAACAAGCCAAGAGTGATAGTGCATACTTTCAATCCCTGCACTCTATCCCTGTGAGTTTGAGGCCAGCCTNGTCCACACAACAAGTTTTAAGACAGCTGGGGCTACAGAGAAAGACCCTGTCTCAAAAACAAAACAAAACAAAACAGAAACAAAAACAAAATGAAAGTTTTGTTTTCCAAGGATGGCATAGTTCAGGCTTTAAAAAAGCTAATTAAAAGTTCTAGGTACTTTTTCATAGAATACATGAGATTAGCACACAAAGTAGAAGAGTCAATCTTTTACTTCAGGCAAAACACAACTAGTATTGTCAGGAGTGGTACTACACGCTATTAATCTTAGCACTTGAGGAGGGAGGCAGACGTAGGTAGACATAAAGAGACACAGGACAGCAAATACACACACACACACATAATACACACACACACACACACACACACACACACCTGTCTCTTATACACATCTAGATGTGGATAATTTCACAGATATGTACGGTCAGAGGAGACAGGGAGCAAGCAGGACAATTTCACAGTGTGTATAGTCAGAGGAGACAAGGGGCAAGCAGGACAATTTCACAGTGTGTACAGTCAGAGGAGACAAGGGGCAAGCAGGACAATTTCACAGGCTGTCTCTTATACACATCTAGATGTGTATAAGAGACAGGATGTGTACATTCAAGAAGAAATAAAAAAATGAGAAGGAGGGGACAAGCGGCAAGCAGGACAATTTCACAGATATGTACAGTCAGAGGAGACAAGGGGCAAGCAGGACAATTTCACAGATATGTACGGTCAGAGGAGACAGGGAGCAAGCAGGACAATTTCACAGTGTGTATAGTCTGTCTCTTATACACATCTAGATGTGTATAAGAGACAGGAGGAGACAAGGGGCAAGCAGGACAATTTCACAGATATGTACGGTCAGAGGAGACAGGGAGCAAGCAGGACAATTTCACAGTGTGTATAGTCAGAGGAGACAAGGGGCAAGCAGGACAATTTCACAGGTGTGTACAGTCAGAGCAGACAACTGCAGGACCGAGAGTATGAGGTCAGCAGGACACAGCAGAAAGCAACCCATCAGCTTATTTCCATTGAGAATACCTAGGGCCAGAGTAGTTCTTCAGAAGCACAGAAATGTCAACTAACTTTAATCAGAAGCTATTTCTCCTAATAAATGACATATTTATGTAGAAAATTTGGAAAATGTAAAGCACTATGTGGAAGAAAGTTAAAAATGGTATAAATAAAAAATAAGGCTTGGGAAATACATAAAGAAAAAACATACCACAGCAGTCCCAACGTAATATTTTAGTGTGTATTTTTAAGTCTCTTTCTTGTGTGTATTTACAGATAAGTATACTTTTGAAAATGAGTGTTTTTCTCCATGAATGCAAATATACATGCACTTACATATAAACATACCAATAGGAACATGTCCATTTTTGTACTGGTATCAGCATTTTCATTTTTCTAAAACATATATGTACTTTTGTCATGTGTATTATATTTTTTCCTACTTATTCCATTTTAAGGTAATTTTCTCCACTATTTTATTTTTTCAAACAGGGTCTCATTATGCAGCCTAGGCTGACCCTGACTCACCATCCTCCTGCCTCAGCCCCTTGAGTGCAGGGATAACAGGCATGTGTCACCATGCCCAGCCTCTCCACTGCTTTCATAAGCTCACATGTTCACTTGCACTGCTATGTCATGACTTCACACACACACTGGAATATCTGAGCCAGTCAAGTCACTGTAACAGCATTCTGCACATGGTGGAGGTNTGGCAACATTTTGATGTGTCAAGGCAGAATCNAGGTATTGGTTGGGTACATTACTGGAGAGCATTGCAGCCATCTTCCAGACCTGAACTATTGTTTGCCTCCAAGATGTTCAGAGTAACTCTTAAATGGATGGTCCAAGACCAACCTATCTGTAGGAAGAAAAACAGGAGGTGGAATGATGGGAGGAGCAGTTGAGCCAAGACACCACCTCCTATTCTCAAATCCAGCCCTTCTCTTAGACCCTGTGTTCTGGTGTTCTGTGGGCAGCATGACTCTAAAACCAAGACCAGTTGGGAGAATGACAGAGCCCTAGCCCTAGGAAGAAATTCAATGTAAAAGAGCCGCTGGGCTTCGGTTTATTTAGACTGTGGTGCTACTTGGGGTACTATGCTTGGAGTTTTGGCAGACTACATATCCTTCTTATCTTTCTTATACTCTTATTAGAGTTACCAATTTCACTTGAAAGATGAAAAACATATTCAGGGACTGGAGAGAGTTCAGTAGTTAAAAGCACTTATTGTTCTTCCAGAGGAACCGAGTCAGGTTCTTGGGACCTACATGGGCACGCGCGCGCACACACACACACACACACACACAGAGAGAGAGAGACAGACACAAAGACAGAGACAGAGAGACAGAGACAGACAGAGAGAGAAATAGCTAGTGAGCTTCCAGTCACTGTGGACTTCAGAAAATCTGCCTAAGATTTCTAGCTGTTCCCTCCCCATTCCTCAAGACAAGAGCCTCACTATGTAGTTCTGGTTATTCTGGAACTCACTATGTAGACCAGGCTGGCCTCAAACTCACACAGATCTACCTGCTTCTGCCTCACGAGTGCTGGGATTAAAGGTATGCGCCACTATGCCCGGCTTCTAGCCATTCTTACATGATGTCTGTACCATATCAACTATTTCAGCAGCTTCCTGAATGTCAAGGGATAAGTGATCAAATGCATATTTAATGTAAAGGTAGGCTAGTAAGCTATGAAACACACTGAGAGGGTTGGTTGACATTAATAGAGGGGGAGCTGAAGGTGTTCAGAGATGAAAAATAACTAGATATTAATTACTTCTGACCAAGAGACCAAAGGGCCGTCTCCCTATAGCAGAGTGGGTTTGTGATGGCAAGAGCAGGGAACACTGACCTGTTGGGAAAATCACCATCACCCCTCTCTGTTCTGTGTCTGTGCTTCCTGCAGAAGTTCCTCACCACTGTATCTGGGGACAGTACTGGGCCATGGTAAAAGCAGAGTAAGAAAAACTCACTCTGGTTCTAACTGATTGCATCTGAGTTTGGACTATGCAAACACTTTGTCCAGACTGAAAGGCCCAAGTGCTCAAAACAAGGCAATGTCCAAGAGAAGAGCAGATCACAGCACCTAGAGAAAGTATCCCCTCACAGATCTAGCCTGGCCAAAAAGCTCCACTTCCTCTCCACCCCTTATACACCCCTCTCCTTCTACAGCTCAAGGGATAATTGCAGAGAAAGAGCTGGCCTAAGGGCAGCTCCATCAGTCACACTGAATTCAGAGTAGAAGAGAAAACTGCAAACTTACTAGCTGGGCAAAAAAATACCTATGTCCTCCTGCCTCTAACACAGTGGTTCTCAACCTTCATAATGCTGAGACCCTTTAATACAGTTGCTTATGCTGTGGTGACCCCCAACCATACAATTATTTTTGTTGCTAGTTCATAACTTTAATTTTGCTACTGTTATGAACTGTAATATAAATATCTGATAAGCAGGATATCTGATATGCGACCCCTATTGTAGAATATTATTTTAAGGTATGTTACTTTTGTTTATGTTGTATTTATTTAACTCTGAAGCTGTGTTACTTTGCCTGTCTAAAACATCTGATGATTTTACAAAGATCTGAATGGCCAATAGTGAGGCAGGAGAAAGGATAGGTGGAGCTGGTAGGCAGAGAGAATATATGGAAGGAGAAATCTGGGAGGAAAAAGATCAAGGAACGAGAAAGAAAGAAGTAGCCAGGGAAGGAGGAGGACTCCAGGGGCCAGCCACCCAGCTACACAGCAAGCGATGGAGTAAGAGTAAGATTTACAGAAGTAAGANAATGGGAAAAGCCCAGAGGCAAAAGGTAGATGGGATAATTTAAGATGAGGAAAGGTGACGAGAAACAAGCCAAGCAAAGGCTGAGCATTCATAATTAAGAATAAGCCTCCATGTGTGATTTATTTGGGAGCTGGGTGGCAGACACCCGCCCCCAAAAGAGTGAAAGAGCAAAAACAAACCACAACAGACCCCTGTGAAAGGGTCAGTATACTCTCCTCAAGCCCAGAGGTTGAAAACCACTGCTCTGGAGAATGGCTATATCCCTTCAAATAAAGCTAGAGGATGAGGAAGAAAGTGAAATTGCTACATAAAGCCCCCTCATCACAGTAGCTTGGCTACTAAGGATGAGGAAGATTCCTGCCTTCATCCTTTTATTTTCTGTTCTTTATAAACTTCCTTCACCCTGTAGCAGCATCCTTAGAGCAAACTGAGGAAGGAGGACAGTCTCTGTTCTTAAGCTACAGGTAATATAGTGGGANAAACAGACAGTCTTTTATCTATAAAGTACAGCTTTTAGCTAGGTGGCACATATCTGTAATCTCAGTACTGAGACTGAGGCAGGAGGACAGTTAAGTTCCATCCAGGCCAGTCTGGGATACAAAAGGAGACCTTATCTCAAAAAACCTAAACCAAAAAGTTTACCCTGAATAATCTGAGATCAAATGTGAAGTAAAAGAGTCATCATAGAAAGACAAACACGGGTGACCTCTTGACACATGGGATCTCAAAGGGCTGCTCATAGAAGTAGGGCATACAACAGTAGCTGCAGGCCTGGGAGCATGGGAGATAGGACAGAGAAGCCAATTATTGGTCCAAAGACAGAGCTGGCTAGGAAATCAAGTCTGGTGTTCTAAGGATGAGTGATTATGGTTAGTGACATTGTACTGCATAATTAAAAACAGCCATAAGAGAGGACCGCCAGTGCTCTTAGGGCCAAAAAGAAAAAAAAGGAGAAAAGAGGGNTAAGATGACATCGAGCAACCTACAGCTCCTAAGGTGACCAGTACATAGTATAGAGGCAAGTAACATGTTGTTCCCCCGAAACGACATATACTATTGAATGCCAACAAAACTTTAAGAAGTTTTAATTAAAGATGAAATTAAATTAAAAAAAAAGCCAGAACCAGTGGCATTTGCCTACAATTCTAGCTGTTTAGTAGCCCAAGATTTAGAGACCAGCCTGAACAACACTACAAAGATCTCAAAAATAAAAGTGTGGGGTAGGGGATACAACTTAAGTGCANTGAGTGTGTGTATATATAAAATTGCTAAGGAATAACTGAATTAGAAAAATTGTATTTTGCCACACAATAACTCAGGGCTGGAGGAGAGTACAGGTCTTCATCTCAGGTGTTCAGAGAGCTAAAATGGCTATAGATCAGTGGGATGATTGAGAGCTGAGGAGAGGCAGCCACTTTGAATACAGGCAGTATAATCTGTTGGCCCTGTGCATAGTGGTTCTCAACCTTCCTTATGTTTCGACCCTTTAATACAGTTCCTCATGTTGTAGTGACCCCCAACCATAAAATTATTTCATGGCTACTTCATAACTATAAACTTGCTACTATTATAAATTGTAAATATCTGATATGTGGCGCACAAAGGGGTCGTGACCCACAGGTTGAGAATCATTGCTCTAGTGGTATGAGAAGACCCTTGACCCAACAAAGACTCCCATAAGTACCATACTCTTTGTCACTGAGAAATACCAAGAGAGAGAAAGACTCCAAGGGGAAAATCCAGGAGAAGATGACAAGGAACTAAGGAGGGAACAGGTTAACAACACTGTCTGGCATCAGATGGGGCGACTGTCCTGAGTGTCCCAATGGTTGCGTTATGTTTTCTGTACCAAGTTGTTCAAGGTCAGTTCATAAAATACATAACAATTATCCTACAACCATTTCACTCAAAAATAAGTCAGTAAAGTTGCCAAGATTATTATGTGTACAAAAAAACCTACTTTGTAAAATCAGTGATAAATTGACTGTTCATTACACAGAATTGTCTTCAGCAAATGGCTCTGTCTGAAGAGAGGAAGAAGTTGTGGCAGTAAGGGTCAAAGGAGTGAAACGTCCCCCTGAATCCCAGGCCCAGGCAACAGTTGGAAAGAGCAGAGAACGCTTACTGGAAAAGGTAACTTTTCCTTTTGTTTATAATATGAAACTCAATTATGTCTGCATGTGGAGTGGAAAACCCTAGTAGTTAGGAGAAACTGAAGCAATATACAAAGATCTGAAGTTCTAGAAAAAAGGAAGGAAGATGGATTCTGTAAGAAAGGAGATTGACCTTAACCTATTTCTGGAATAATCCTTCCTCTGTTGTTAGGTCATTTCCTTTTGCCAGGACAATCAAGGTGTGTCCCCGACCCAGAGGCTCTGACAATCCCAGGAACTTGTTCAGAAGACAGATGAGCTCAGCAGGAAGAACCATATCTGAGCCAGACGGCTTCATACTATTTTTCATCTCACTGTTCTCAAGTGTTTGGGGAAAACCAGTTTTTATCCTCATTTTCACCAAAGTCCCACCTCAACTCCACCTCCAACTCCAACTCCAACTCCACCTCAACTTTTTCTTTTGCTTGTAATTTCCTACCCCTCTCAGCAGCTTCCCATTTATTACAAGAAAAGTTTTGGGTGGATTTTTTTTAACCTAATATATTCAAAGCTTCCTTCACAAGTATTTGGTACTTACTGATTTTTCTTTACTTACTCTTGGAGACATCTTTTTTTTTTAAAACCATGCCAAAGACTGCAAGTGGCCTACTTGAAAACCATTCATATTGCATCAATACTGTACCCTGCCAAAGCTGGCACCAACCACTACTGAAGCATTTTCAATTCTTACACATGAACGACTGTCATAGACATGTTTATCTTCTTTGTAGTCTCTTTAGGATCTAAATTAGAAGCATCAATCTGTCCAGTGTCAAGGGTAGGATCTGCAGGCCTTCCTCTTTTCAGACACACCTTGGTACCTTGTCATTATGCCTTACTCTACGGTGTCCAGGAAGATTTATGAAAACTGTATTTGCATTATTTATCTTCCCTCTCCTTTGAAGCCAATGGCCAGAGAACAGTTAGGTAAACCGGGGCTAAGAATAGATAATGCCATGCTGTAGGGGAAATCCTACACATACCTGGGATAGACTGCAAGGGTTCTAACATCTTTAGGATGAGCTAGTTACTCAGTTTGGCTTGAATAAATAAATAAATAGATCAACAGATAAATAAGTATATCTGCATCTCATGTGTAGGTTCAATTGAGCTCTTGAGTGAAAAGATAGAGACTGTTAATTGGCTTTTAATTGTTTAGATTTTTGTTTTGTTTTCCTTACTGTCTGACTAGTGAACACATGTGATCTTTGAGAATTTACATAAAAATCATGTCTTAAACTTTAGGACCTAAAGGGAAATTTCTGACTCAATTAACTCCCGCTATGGAATACATGCAGAGGTAACCTAGCTAATTGGCAAAATGAAGACAGGTGCTTCAAATGATAAATTCCGAAAATGAAACTCATTACCAAGGAATAAACAAAGGTAATCACCATTACAGATAGTACTCCATGGTCACTAATACATTGAAAAATCAAATCCCAGCAGTGTCCACATTTAGGCTAATCATATTTTTAAAAGCNAATGAATTAGTAACCTACCGTCTGTCTGAGATTTGCTGAGGAAGATTGTGCTGGCCCGAGGATGGTCTGAAGGATTGAATTCCATATTCAAATCTTTAAAGAAAAAAGAGAAACTAAATAAATAAAATAAATAGCAAGTCAATAACTAGGTAGAACTTCTCAATCTTAATCTGTTAGTACATCAATGACTGTGGAAGCCAGTTTCTTTCTGGTAGTAGTTCTTTTGGTTCCATTAACACTGCTGTTGAAAACACGGGTGTGGGGTATAGGAGACCAACTCCGACTTGTCCAAGGGTTCTTGGAGGGAGGAGAGAGAATGAGGAAGTATTAGATAGAAATATAGATGGAGAGCCCTGGGTCAATACCCAGCTGCCCAGAGTTTAAACATGATGGGCTTTTTATCTATCAGCAAGGGGAGGAACAAAAGACCTCCCCCTTTTGAGGTCGAGGTATAAAATACCAACAAGTGTAGATCCTTCAAAACACCTAGTAACCATGCCCTTAGCCCATTATGCAGCCCTGTTGGGCAAAGCAAGCTCACACACTTTCTGACCTTGAGTAAGGCCTTACAAGGGAGCCTCTGTGGGCTCCCACAAGGGGGCATATTGGAGATGCTCCACAAGAGATCTAGCAGCCTGAAACTCCATCCTTTGAAAAATCTGCTCTGCACCAAGAGAGACCACCAAAGGGTGGGGTAGACTATTACACACAATTCTGTGTAAGCTCTATACCTATGTCAGGGCATGTGCTCACTGGTATTATTTGAAAGACAAACTGTATACAGGTCACGTGGGGGCTCTGATACGGACATGGCAGGTGTACTATCTGATCCATACTTAAAAGAAAAATTAGGTCAACATATAGTAATCACAAGACTGAGCATACACGCACGTGTACACACACAGACAGACACACAGACACACACACACACACACACACACACAGAGGCACCCTTATTTTCAGCTTCTGTTGAGAATCAAATTATCTGATGGTATTGGGCCCTTCAGATGTGACAGGGACTACAAGTCCCTTGCTCCAGTCCCTCTTCTGCCTTCCCATTCCTATGGGGACTAGTTTTGCAGTCCCAGCTTTAGAACAATCTCCAAGGATCACGGGCTTCTATACTTAGCTCAACAACTCAGTACTCCACTAGAGAACTTCCCCAGCCTATGTTAAACAACAACAAAAGAACAGCCTGACTGAGGGTGGGGTGGGAGATGAATGGGTAATCCAAGCAGGAGAAGTAAATTCGGGCAGAAAGAGAAAATAAAAACTTCTGGAAAGCCTGAATGGTATTCAGCTCCACTTACAGTACCAAAAAGAAACTATTTGTGATTAAATTATTCCAACAAAATTTCCAAGAACCCTATCAGTACCAATAAAAACAGTGCCTGTCTTTATCTTTAACAGCCAATGAGCTAAAGATGAAAGGAGAGAAAAACAGGATGGTCAAGAAGATGATGGAGACAACACTAAATGCTTCTTCACACAGGAGCTGACATGTTCTGGGCAAACATGAACAGGAGGCAAGTTCTTACACATGAACAGTTTCTAACTGCTCACCAAATTTGTTTCAAAAAACAAAGTCTGAGGAGACAGATGTCTCTGTAGTTAGAGTGCTTGCTTGGCAATTAAGAGGGCTCTAGTTTGAAGCCTCAGAACCCACCTAAATGCTGAGTAGGCATGGTGACTCACCTGTAATTTCAGTCTCTGGAGGAGGAGACAGGGTTTATCAGTGAGCTACAGGTTTGATTGAAAGAGCCTATCTCCAAGAACANGGTGTAACAGATCAAGGAACAGGGCACCATGTGCATGCACACACATTAGCACCTGCCCAGAAAATACACCCATGCATATGCATACCTGCACATACAACTGTGCTCACACACGTGAACACACATATACATACCACATACACAAATGAAAACAAATAAAAAAAACCAGACAGATTCTTAAGCAATATGGTCTTTCAGATACTCTAACTTCTGTTTCAGTACACTGTAGTTTCACAGGTAAATGCCCTGAAGGGAGGCTCGATGGGAAAACAGGAAAAGAAGACACAATCTCTCAAACTTGCTTTAACTTGAACTAAATAGAGCTCTGATGTAAGAGAGTCTGTGAGGTTTCCTGTTCAAACTAGATCTTGCTCCTTTTAAAAAGGGGAGGGGATGGTAACAAATGTGTGTTACTTAAAAGTTTATGAGGACTTGTATAGAGCAGGGTGACAGCAAATATATACTCCTAACCACAAGTAATTTCAAGAAAGCTTCACACAAAGTCACCACAGAAAGGTGTCAACTAGAATAGAAGGTGCACGTGCTGCTTGCAGAAAGGTGCCACAGAAAGAGCTGCCCCTGGACACTGTCAAAACCTGTAACACTCANCCTAGACTCATCTATCAGACCACTCTAAGTCTCCTTTACCATTAAAACGCAGCAGACGGGGCTGCCAGAAAACACAAACAGCTCAGACTTCCCCACTGGTAGCCAGAACTACAGGACTTCCAGGTCTTTTCAAATGGAGAAATTGTTCCTGCATCCTAGACAGTGTCCTTGAGGGCAAGGCTGACAACCTAGAAGTCAGGATTCCTTGCCTTAGAACTAAGAATGGGACCACCACTGATTGAAAGGACTTCCAAGAAGAGCACATGCACGCTAAGTTTCAGTTGGCCTAGACAATGCATACGTCTACCCACCACTAAAATCCATCAAGAGTACCATATTAACACAGAAATAGACATACCTATGTCACCAGCCAGTAAGCAGTATGACACACTGGAGAATATGCATAGGCATAGAAAACACCCAATACATAGGATTATCTGGTTTCCTCTAAATACTGAAAATGAGCAATTTTTGCTACCCTGAATGAACACACTGTATAAACATAATCTTAAAATTTTATTTTACAGTGGGGGGGGGGGCACGACGACACTGATCTGGGCCTTGTCCCCTAGAGCAAGCTGCTCTCTAGCATTGCTGGTTCTTAGGAGATGCCTCTATGTGGCACTGACCTTTTCTCTACAGAGGCTGGCATGCTACCACCAAAATGAGTCTCCTTAGCAGCAAGGTCCACGTGCAGTAGGAACTTTTGACAAACATACTGAGCTCAGGGGTACTCNAAGGACACCCGATCACCACATGCAGCTGGCCCTGTACAATGTCATTCTTCTGCTTTCCCCAGAGTCCCAAGGGCAGACTGGAACTCTGTTTTTACTTAAGGAATTTTGTTTAAGAACTTTCCTATGAAAGGTGAAAACCAAGGGTGATAAAGGAACAAGGCTGTCACATGTCACCTTTCAAGACACGTCATAATTCCAGATCTGGCCACAGTGCTCACTATGTTACAGGTAACGGTCAGGAATCACCTCTACCTAGTTCAGTGAAGAAGTTGCAATCCACTCAGTGTTAAGAGGAGATGTAAGAAAGGCTAAGGTGGGGTATGATGTGACAGTTACAGCAAAGGAGTGGGAATGAGGCATGGTTATGATGAGCTAGACTAGAACTCTAACCTCTCAGTAAGATTCCTGAATATAAAATAGAGCTTCCTCCATGGCCTCTGCTAAATCATACCTAGCCTTAAACCATAGCTACCCTAGAAGGCCAGGAGCCTGTACCTAAAGGTCAAATCCACACAACTCCCCAAAATTTACATTTTAAGGTATAGATTCTAAGAGGACATCTTCCTCTGCTTCTGAACAGAGTACACCATCCTGCTAGTGAGGTAGCCACTAGCAGACATGTCAGGGAACTTTTTCCCAAGTTTTGCTACATGACTTTATTTCTAAAGCATTTATACAATTTTACATTTTCTTGAGTAGTAGTCCCTAAATATAAAAACCATCGTACTAAAAGTCAACACTGNGTGCAAACAACAGTCTCCTGTGGCACCGATGAGTGTGAAGTAGTGGTTGCCCAGTGTTCACAATGGAAAGGTAGGTGCCATGTTTGCAGACAGTGTCTGTGCCATCCCTCTTAAAAAACAAGACAAACAAACAAAATACAATCCCCCCCCCAAAACATTTCAAAAACACTTCTTGTGTTGAGATTTAACATTTACTATAATGTACGGGTAGATGAAAACTCAATCTAGTCCAGAAGTTAAAGGAGATTAGTACTAATAGAGCAATTAAGGAGAGCCCTCATGCTCAAATCTAGGTGGCTTTGTAGGCAGAAGTCCAGATCAGGAGAGACAGAATACACTCCTGGTCTCTACCATATGGCTGTCACCAGAGGGAGCCTTTAACCAGGGACAACAGCTGTGAGCCTGTTAACCTCTTGTTTAGACAGTAGCCTGGCTCAGTTTTCCATGATAGAAGAAAAATTAATAAATAGTGAATACAGGGTAAAAACCAANGTGCATGGTTTCCACTTACTTATTTACTAAATCAGGTGCTAGCGACCATCGTCCATGCTGTAGCAGTACAGTATCATGGAGAAGAAAAAAAGCTCCATTGAGAATGACTTCATATGCGCTATAACCCATATTCAGGAAGCTGAAAGTAGATTATCCTGGAGAATTGGTGGTTTCCTCAGAGAAGCCCAAAAAGTAGAGTACAAATAGCATATTTTATATTATAAAATACCTAATCTGACTTCACTTCTGCCAACTCCATACCCGGGGGCAAACTGGCACTGCTCTGTGTCTCATTTTCCTCCTCTTTAAAGTGGGCTAATCACACATGGCTGAGAAGATCAGAAGTTACTATATATAAAGCTGTAATAGATAAAGGATGCCTGCTTAATGGCTAATGTTAAGAAAATCTACAAACCCCTGGAAAATAGGGCCTGTCATAACTGAAGCTGAGGTAGGAAGACCTGCCTAATCCTTCCCTGACAGTGACCCTGGACTACGTAAGTGGCCACAGGGCGCCCCTGATAAATGGAGCCCATAAGTTACACTGTACATCAGCTGTGACTCCCATAGGTGAAGGGAAGAAGTGGGGGTGGGGCACAAGGCTGGTGTTTCTATAGTCTGGAGTAGAGGGCAGGCCCTCAGTCCATCACCCTTTTGTTCTGAAAGGCTCCTTTGCCCTATAACTCCTTTGCCCTATGTCAGAGACCAACTGTGTAGCTCATGTCACCAAACCACATACAGCAAGCAAAAGAACTTCTGCATCAAGTCACTCAGGCCTGGCTGGCATTTCCAAATGCTGCTTCCTCTATCAAAACAGGGCTCATCTTGGTTCTGGCCTCAACATAGCCCTGCTCCCCAGGTTCATGGTTTCCAGGGCTTCTCATAAAAGACCTTGATGGGTGTGTGGGGGCATGTGTGTGTTTTAGATCATAATGTGATACAAAGGGTTCTACTGGGAAAGGAGACAACAAGTTGGGGAAACCTCAGTGAATCCATGTTAACAAATGAACCAGAAAGAACAGGCCACTATACAGCAGAAGCATTCAAACCAGCCCCAAAAGACTATTCAGAAAAAATGTTGTGTCTGTGGATATAACGGCATCACGATGTTACTTTTTGACTGAAAGAAAACCCCACCATCTTATTACATCATGAGCCTATCAGTCACTGGCACTTAAAGCTGTGACATACTCATGACTTCTAGAGGATGATGAGACCTCTGTACTGAGTTCCTTAGAGTCTGGACACCTGTTGGGCAAGGTGTTTGGAAGGGAATTGTGGAATAAAGTGAAGGCTATGGACTGTGGCTATACTGTGGAGAAGAGGAGCAGCAGGAGGAAGGAGGAGTTTACAGAAAGGTTTTCTTACGTATTTCTTACATATTCAGACAATTAACTACACCAGGGACAAGTATAGTGGCTAAGCAGGGATGTCTGAATAACAAATAGTGAGTTTCTATTTGAAAACCCTAGACAGCCCATTCTTCCATAAACATACACCAGAAAGAGGGCAGTAAAGGTGCCAGTGGTCCTGAGTGTTCCCTAAAGGATCCCTAAGATACTGAGGGATGACTCTTAATAAAAGGTACTATGTTGGCTAGCAACCAGCCAAGCTTCTCTGCTTCTGAACATTCTTGTAGGCTCATCTATAGACTTCTTTGTAAAATATAAGAGTTTGCAAGTCAGTTTTAAGACATGTCCTCACATCTGATCANCTCACTCCAACCTTCTAGTGATGCCTGTTCACTCCAGCTGTCTTCAAGAACCTAGCAGTGGAAAAGGATGGGCACTGACTGGGTCCACCAACATCTCTCCCTGCCCCAGACTACTTTACTCTACAGTGGTCAGGGACAAGCACACAAGAACTACCCCCAAGGAAAACACCTAGTGCCACTTTTCCTTTCTAAGGGAAGAAGGTGTTACTTGCAAATTTCCCTCAAAGAACTCATAGGGAACACCTCCTGCTCACTGTACTGTCCTCAAACTAGAAGAGAAAAGGAAACTAAGAACTTAAATAGTTAAATTAACAGGGGTAAAGAATTAAAAAAGAAAAATCTAACTTCCATTTCTACATTAAAGATTTTCTTGGGAATTTTGTTTTGGGAGCAATCTGACAACATTTTTTTTAATTTATAATGTCTGCATGTGTGCTGGATAGTTTTATGTCAACTTGACAAAAGCTAAAGTCAAATGAGAGGAGAGAACCTCAATTTAAAAAGTGCCTTCATAAGATCTGCTGTAGGAAGACTGTAGGGCATTTTCTTAATTAGTGATTGATGGGGGAGGGCCCAGCCCATTGTGAGTGATGCCATCCCTGGACTGGTTCTGGGTTCTGTAAGAAAGCAACCTGGGCAAGCCAAGAGAGGCAAGCCAGTAAGCAGTATCCCTCTATGGCCTCTGTATCACATCCTGCCTTCAAGTTCCTGCCCTGTTTTAATTCCTATAATGACTTCCTTTGATATTAACAGTGATATGGAAGTATAAGCCAAATAAACCCTTTGTCCCCAAGTTGCTTTTGGTCATGGTGTTTCATCACAGCAAAAGAAACCCTAACTAGGACAGCATGCATCTCATAAAACTGAGCCTCTTACAAAGGAGTTTAAAAAGACTAGGCTGGGGCCAGGGAAATAACTCAGTGGGTGAAGACAAGTGTCCCTAACCAAGCCTGGCGATCTGAGTTTGAGCCCTGGAATCCACATGGTGGAGGGAGAGAAGCAGTTCCTGAAGTTCTTCAGTTTTCTACATGAGCACCACACAGAACACACAGACACAGACACAGACACACACAGACACAGACACAGACACAGACACACACACACACACACACACACACGGCGGGGGGGAAGGGAGGGAGAACGAGAATAAATAAATATAATAATGAAAATTAAAAGTCCAAGTTTGTATGAATAATAAACGTGCAGGATTCAATATAGTGATGAAATAAGATATCTTACAACCTAGCTATAAGCAATTTCCTGAACATTAGAAAGAACTGTAAGCAAGACCTCCTTGGGTTGAGTTCCAGCATCTAGGACTACAGGACACAAGGAAGATGTGCAGCCAAGGCATGTCGACA
The DNA here is from genome assembly GCA_001675575.1 of Neotoma lepida. Taxonomy (NCBI): domain Eukaryota; kingdom Metazoa; phylum Chordata; class Mammalia; order Rodentia; family Cricetidae; genus Neotoma; species Neotoma lepida. The sequence continues at coordinate 27,423 of LZPO01117699.1, forward strand.
AATGACCAGGAGCATAAAGGTCAAGGGACAAAGACACACTGGACAGAAAGGAGACATGTCACCAGAGATGTTGAGGATTCTAGGATCAAAGCACAGGGAGATGGGAGGGGGCAGAGAACTGAAGTCACAGTTATGGAACAGGAAGCTTTTTCTGAGAATGCAAGAGGAAACACCTACGGATACTTAAGATTATCAACAGCCATCACATCAAACACCAGGAAAACATACAATTCAGGACAAACAGTGGAGTCAAGTGCATGCAACCTTGGCAGGACAGCTAACAGGAACTCTGACCATGACACTGACGCATTTCCCCCAGGATTTTCAGAGGAAAACGAAATGCTATCTCTCTGAATCAGAGGTACAATATTAACATGTGACAAGGCAGACAGAACGTACTCTGTTCCTATAGCTATTTTAAACCACAAAACCTTAAGATTACTTGCTACCAGAAATGTCATTTAGATACCTTCTAGGATTTCTGACAATCAAATGTAGTCATGTGAGCAAGTGAGGTAATCAACTACCAGAATTTCACTCACTTTCAGACAAGATATACACTTTAATTCTAGATTTGAATTTTTCTCTCTAAAATTTTAACTTCCTATCTCATTCTGTAACTGCAAAGCCACCCCACACACATTCTGGTTCTGGACAAAGTGGCAATAAANAAAAATGCAACTACTGAGGGTCACCTTAGACAACAGGAAATGAGAAATACAACTAATGATGAAATGAGAAATAAGGCAGGACTGTTCAGAATTCAATCAAGTCTGTCACATTCTACAGGGAAGGGGGCTAGGCAGCCAGATGGGGAAGATTTGCATTTAGAATAGTTTCACTGAAGACCAAAGATGTGTATGTCAGCATCCTACTACCAAAAATTTAAAGCATGACCTGAAGTAACATAAACACAGTGTTTAAGCACTCCATCTCATTTGCAGGGCTGAATCAATGATAAGGCAATTAACCCAGCATCACAGAAGCCCCATTTTAATTATTTTTGTTACAACCAAGCATACAAGTATGCCCACATCAGGCTCTGGTCCAGGTTGCAGAGAGACACAAGAAAAGAAGAGATGTCTTATCTCTTTATAATAGCCCACCTATTCTGGTCCCTTTAATGACAACAACTTGCTTTCCTTTTCTAATTCTCCCATGAAGATCAGGTGCCACTCTATGGAGCCAAAGCAATGTGGCTTGTGCTGCTAGTGTCACAGTGCCTCAGGGGTGTTCACTGTCCAGTCAAGTTGAAGGCCATCCAGCTTTTGGCAAACCTACACTTAGAAGGGCTCAGTGCTTGATAACAATGGCTCTTCCTTGGATACCTATGCTCTCTGGGACAAAGTCATCTGGAATGGTTTCTCTGCTGGCAAAGATAAAGACCTGTCCCATGGCTCCCCTAAGACAAATTGGAAAACACAGATATTTACATTACAATTCATAACAGTAGCATTTGAAGTAGCAACAAAAATAATTTTGATTGGGGAATCACCACAACATAAGGAATTCTATTAAAGGGTCACAGCATTAGGAAGGTTGAGAACCACTGAATTAAAAGGAATGAAAGAGGGGGAGGGTGCTAGTCAGAGCATTAAAATTAAGCAACTGAAGGTTACATTTACCTCTGAAAAAGAACAATTCTATCCTACAAGCAGGATTAGGTCGGTTTATAAACACCAAGCCAGTATTACCACTGACCTAGCAGGAATAGAAAAGGTAGCCTGACATGTGAGTGGTAGGAAAAAGTCTCTATTTCTTTTTTTTTCTGCAGCCTATTAAGTAATCTACAACTTTAAATACAGACCACCAAAGCTGTAGAGCACACTAGCTGCAGAACTGCACCACTGTACGGGGTCTGAGCAGGAGGGCAGCAAACGTCAAGCAGGACATTTACCTGCCGCCAAGAGCGGCACACTATCCTTAATTCATGTAGAAAGAAGAAACAGTGCACTAGAAATAAGGTCATGCTTTCCTATGTTATTATTCAAACTATTAAAGAATGGAAAAGAAAAGACTGTGTCTTCAAATACCTCCTTAGGATGTAAAGCTGAAATAAATCACGAAGGAGGTAAAGAGAGGCTATTACTAGTCCCCACATAGCTGCCACTCTGGTCTTAGACGAATATATGCCAAGTACTGCCACAAGTCACACCAAGCCTGGCTAGAGAGNTGGAGCACCTGGACCACTTCTGCTTACCTGGTTAGTTTCTCAGTTCATGAAGTCACTAACAGCTGCACTGTATTAGGGGGTGAAAGCCAAGAGTCCCCTGCTTGCTCCAGATACCAGGCCTAGCGTTGCTTGTGCTGGCCTTAGAAGCTNCAGGTGAGGTGGTATCTACCTACCCTCAACCCACAGGGGGAGATTTTATTTCTCCAACTACCTATTGAGTGCCACACAGAGCTGAACCTCACAGGAGGGTGAACACTAGAGGAGCCAAATCAACGGTGCCCTGGAAAAGGTCCTGGCTTCATGCTTTCAGCTCAGGTTTTAGTCTATCTATACTCTGGTTTCAAAGACACCATATTGGTCAGTGGTCATTTTAAGAAAATGGAAAATTGATCATTCACTCTAATCTGAGGAATATAGTGGGGTTTGCAATTTCCTAAGTGAGTGCGTGCATGTGCGCGCGCATACACACACACACACACACACACACACACACACACACACACACACACACACACACACGTAGAGCTCTCAGGCCCTGGCAAACAGAAGACCTACACCCAGACATTTAATCAAATCTTGTTTCTCTCCTGCCCCACTTTGACTTTACTTCTGTATAAAAATGGAAAGGGCAGAAGATAATTTTGCAATTTATATAAACACACGACAATTCACAGTGGCCAAGTCCTTATCAATAATCTCTTTGATAAAGAAAGACCTGTTCATCCTATATAATCCTCTTGAGAAAACACTTATTTGCATTAGGTATAAGGTTTGGCTTAAACACATAGTAGAGAATTGTGATTTCACACTTTTAGGTCAGTCACACACAACTGGCAAAGTCTATGCAAATATTAAGCACTCCCTCCCCTAGTCATTCCATAGCTGAACCCTTCTGGTGGCAAGTACCTCAGAGAAGGACCATCAGAACACATATCCTACTACTTTGCTGCCATATCTCACCTTGTTATGTCCTTGCCTACCTCTTCATCAATTCAGAGCAGATAGCTCATTAGAACAGCCTTTTGAAGTACCCATTCACCCCCATGTTCCACCCCTCTCCCATGAGCTTTCTAGCAAACCTCAGAGAAGGTTAAATCTAATTTGTTTTGGACTCTATACTCTTCACCTACCTCTCAGTTAAACACCAGTGGGATGCTTCCTAGATCTAGTGTGTCTCCTTAAACCTCACTAACCCATTCATAGCTACCTCCAGAGAGTCCAAGTTCTTGTGTCTGAGAACTCTGCTACATCTGCCCCAAGCAGCTGTGCATAGCTAGAGGAAAACACTGTTCCTCCTGCATACACACCTAAATGCTTCCTGTCTCCTCACTCAGCACTTTGGACTCTCTCAGACTATAAGTCCTCTTACCTACCCTTCTTGTTTGCTTGGTGACCTTACCTAGGACCCTTGGTAACCTTAGTATGCCGACAACCTCCTCAAAGTCTGGGCCAGCATCAACCTCTCNTGAGCTCTTACACTATTTACTAAGCTTCCCCAACTACCTGACAAAGACATCAAAATCTCAAAATCAATAGTCCCATGGGTCTGGGTGGATGGCTCAGTGGATAAAAGTGCTAGCTGGGCAAGCATGAGGACCCCAGTTCAGACTCCCAATGCCCACGTAAAAGCTAGGGATGGTGGCATGTATGTCATCCTAGCACTGAGGATATACAGATAGGCAGATCCGAGGCATTCACAGGCTAGCTAGCCTAGCCCAATCCGGGAATTCCAGGTTCAATGAGAGATCCCATCTTGAAAAAATAAGGAGCGGGAGAGAGGAAAGCACTCCAACATTGACTTCAGGCCTACCCACGCATGCATGCAGATCAATAGTTCAATACCTACTCCTTTAAGCCTGTACTGGTAATTAATTCCACACATGTGCCACATGTTATATAAAATATAGAGGATGAAATAATATAAAAGGAAATCAGATCTGGATCATATGGCTAGTAGATTTTAATGCAGTGGTTCTCAACCTTCCTAATGCTATGACACTTTAATACAGTTCCTCATGTTGCAGTGACCCCCAACCATAAAATTATTTCATTGCTACTTCATAACTGTAATTTTGCTACTGTAAGGGACTGTAATGTAAATATCTGTGTTTTCTGGTNGTCTTAGTAACCCCCGTGAAAGGGTCGTTCAACCCCAGGGGTCATGACCCACAGATTGTGAACCACTGTTTTAATGGCCTTCTTTGCTATCCCTTTTCCCCTGAAGACTGTTCTTCTACTTAGTGCTCAGCCTCATCAATGTCAGATCCTAAGAATTAAGTAGGATATAAATAATATTTAATAAATAATATATGGTCTCCAAATGCACAAAACATTATGTCTGGGTAGCATAGGGAACTGTAAACAAAGTTCAGCATCTTCTGCTGACCTTTCTGCAAGGCTGATCAACTGATTGAACTGAGTGACTGGACAGACTGAAGTGCTACAGGTCCACAGCCCAGTTCCATTTGATCTTGGGCTATTTTAGCCCCCAAAATAGCCATTCCTTGCCGACCCACCTCTATATCTGACCAAATATCCTGACTAACAGATAAAACATTTCCAAAGCTTTAAATTAAAAAGCCTAGTTTCAGACTGGTGGTGGTGGCACATTCCTTTAATCCCAGCACTGGGGAGGGCAGATCTCTTTAAATTTGAGGCCAGACTGGTCTACAGAGCAAGTTCCAGGACAACCAGGACTACACAGGGAAATCCTGTCTTGAAAAAACAAAATGAAACAAAACAACAAAGACAAAACAGATAAAAAGTGAAAAAGTAACAAAAACAAAACAGACAAAAGTGAAAAAACAAAACCCTAGTTTCCAGAAACCAAAGGCTAATAATACCAGCAGACAGCATTTTAGCCCAATAGCTGAAATTTCCTACTTATTTTTAACCAGACCATTTAATGTTTCCACCAATGTATTTGAAAAGCGTCTTAACTTATGACTTTCCTTCTTCCGTTACTATAAAAACTTAACAGAATATTACCATGTTGGGATACATAATTGGAGGTAACCTCAATCTGCGTTCCCTGGTCATGGTAACTCCTATTTGGTCAGTAAGCTATTCCCTTTAAGGTGAAACTGTGCTTGTTGTATCAACACTATCAATAATAATACCCAGTGCACAGTGGTTATATGCCAGGCACTATTCTAAGAACTTTATATATACTAACATTATCTGCATTTGGACTGGGAATGCAGACCAGTGGCAGTGTTTGCTTAGCACGTTTAAGGGCAAAATTAGATACCTAGATTTTCAAAACACAAATTTTTGCAGATAAATGAATAATTAGTAGATAGGGCTTCATTTTGTCACTAAGGAAGCAGACTCAAAGCTGATGTTTACCCAACTTCATACAAATTGTAAGAGACTGAGCATGCATTCTCACTCTAGCTCCACAAATTATGCCNTACTCACAAGTCCTATACTGCTCAGGTGGCAAAGAACCTGAGACTAGACAGGTCATGGGCTTAGGGGAAAACCAAATACTACTGTTCTGCTAAAGGAACACAGCAATCAAATGACTCCTAATGATATTCTTCTATACCCATAGATCAGTGACTTGCTTAGCCATTATTAGAGAAGCTTCCTCTTGTAAAAGATGGGAACTGATACAGAGACCCACAACTGGGCAATGTGCAGAGAGTGAGAGAACTTGGATTATTCAGTCCTAAATGGAATGTCTTCCTCAATTCCCTCCCCTTGGGACTCAGGGAGCTATGCAGAAAAGAAGGCAGAAAGACTGTAAGAGCCAGAGGGGAAGAATGACAACAAAGAAACAGTGCCTTCCAAACACAACAGGATAGACAGACATACCAGAGACTGTGGCAGCATTCACAGGGCCTGCACAGGTCTAAGACAGATGGGGTACCAGTGCTGAGATTGAGAACTGGACACAATCTCCCACCTCTAACCAAGAAACTATCTCCAATTGACAACTGTTTCCAAAGGAAAAACTAATTATCTCCAATGGAGTCTCACTGAGTATATAAGCCACATTTAAAGGTAGGCCCCATGCCCACCAGTAGGTGGCCCACACAAAAAGAACTCGATGGTGTTTTTGTAGTTTTGCACCATTGCTTTATTTAGACTTTTTTTGGTATCTTACTGGTCTTTTGCCTATACATTATGGTTTCCAATTTTGTGCTTTTATGGCCTTCCTGGTTTTTTGTTTTGTTTTGTTTTTAACTTCCCTGTTCATTTCCTAAAGAGAGAAAAAGAATATGGGGTTTGATGGGTGGGAAGGATCTGAGAGGAGATGGGTGTGTATGTGTGATCAGAATATAGTGTATGAATTTTCAATAAAAAAATTAAAAATAAGTAAAACTCACAAAAAATTCATTCCAGGAAAATACTGACCACTCCTCAAATTGTTACCCTGATTTTTCCAAGATTCTCATCCATCCTTGGGTATGCAGTATTGTACTTTCTTTTAAGTATTGTACTTTCCTCTCCTTAATACTTGTCTGTTTAGTCCTCAACAACAGTCAGGTGCTATCAGTAGATTCCTGAAGTACATAAGCAAAGTATGTCCACAAGAAGAACATCACTGGCCTCATTATTCCCCACCATCTGATTAGAAAGCTCCCACCTCACTGTGAGCCAGATAAAGCAATGCTATGATGTCAGTATATATCAGGTGTGTAAACTGTGGCTTAATAAGCCATATAGCAAGGAAATATCCTTTAATGACCACACTGCTTTGGGCTGTAACATCAAAAGCTTTCTCTCTCCTCCCCCCTACACACACACCAAAATTGATGCACTTACTCATGGCTAGCAACCTTTCTCCATGGAGGGTCAGGCCACATTTGGGGCCTTGTGGAACATAACCTTCATTACAACTCTTCAATCTGCACTTCAGAACAAAAGTAACACACAAATTGAACAAGTGTGGATTTGTTCTAATAAAATTTTATTCATAAAAGCAGACTTGCAGCAGTACCACTTGCCATGCTCTATACTAAGCCCCCTAAAGTTTGTCCACACTCACTAGGTCTTTGGAGAAAGGGCTTATGCTTTCTACACAGTGCTTGCTGAGATCCTTTCTGCTACTCCCACTCCTTCCAACACCTTTGCTATAAACTGTAGAGTCTAAAGCCTCTGGTGTCTCAGCATTACCTNGCCTGGCCAGCTCAGCAGACAGGTAGCTTCTGCACCTAAGCTTAATGCCACCTTCCTCAGAAGTGTTTGCCTTAGAGATCTGTGCCAGCCCAGCCCAAGCCCAGCAATCCATACAGGCCTAGGTAGTGCTGTCCTCCTGACCTTCATATCCCTGAGTTATATCCTAGTACTCCATATGCTTTCTCCAAACTTCTAAACTATTACTTACCAGTAGGTCCACCTCTTTAACACTTCCTTACCTTACCTAACCTGTAAATGGAAATGTTTTTACTGTACTGGTGTTCTCTTAAGGATTACCATCTTAAAACACAGGCTTTCTTTCCAGAGAAACACATTTTATTCTGGAGGGGAAAAAAAGGTAAACAGTTCGGCCAACTAAGACACTCTGGCCTTTTCACTGGAAGTCTAATGCTACACTAAGGCCAAATTCAAACAGTATTGAAATTAAGAAAACAAGAAGTGTACTCAGTGTAGACAGACACACAGAAGAAACTCTGTGTCACCCTGTGATGCCAAACACCCAACATCTGGGAAAGCTCTTGTCAGTCTTGTCACTGTCTCTTCCAAATTGAAAGTATTTCCAAAGAAGGCCACTTCTGCTTGGCTAACAACAGTGTAAAAGCCAACTTGTTCCTGGCTTACAATGGCTTCATTCTATAACATGGTAAAACAAGGCTGTATTCACAACAAGCAACCCAGACACCTGTCAACACCGCAGAGACTCCCTGGAACCATTCTAGCTCCTTAAAGGAGCCTGCATGATCAGAAGTGCTCATATACAGAATGATCTCTCCATCTGCAATTGCAGTATTCTGCTGAAGAAATAAATCACATGGATTGTCAAAGCCTCAGTGCCTTTGAAACACAATAGGAATAAGGGCACCCACCCTGAAACTGGCACGCTGCATAGCAGCACTGCTAACACAAAGATGTGGGGAAAGAGAGGCCTTTAAATAACATGCCACATGGACTCTACATCTGTGTTTCAGCTGAGGTGATCAGTGAGATCAGGAAGCACTAATGGCATAATTAACGCGCATAAGTCACAAAGGGTGGCAACGTGAAAAGGAGTGAAGACATGTAGGGACTACAGTACCTAGGTTATGTGTCTACATCCCTGGAATCTACTCCAGGTTCCATTATTTGTGCTGTGGTTGTGTGAAGTCTCACGTCTATCTATTCAGAGACAATGACTGTTCCTCAATTGTTCTAACACCTCTGCATTTAAAAGGCTCTGTTGTCACTAGTGTGACCTGTGTTGCAGAAATTTCAAAGCTTGTTCTGAGGTCCTAGGGGCAAGTCATCAGTAGGTAAAGTGAGGAGGAAGGTCTGGAACAGATGAGTCCAGATCCCATTGGTTTTGTGAATGACACTTAAAAAGCAGGCAGGCCCCTTTCTCCTGTCCCTCTCTCCATGATTGCCTCTATCAATCAGAGCTGAGAAGCTGAAATAGACCAGGTGAACCTTTCCAGAAAGTCTGACCTTGGGTTTGGAGGTAAGGACAAAGTCAAGACTGTATATGTATGTACAAGAACTTCTCGGATACATGGAGCACAGATGCCATTCCCCAGGAAAAACTCAATGTCTTTGGTAAATTAATTTTTAAGCAGTGTACAGGAAAGGTGAGGCTGAGACCAGACCAAGCTGATTTCAGAATGGACCTGTCCTTCCCCAGCAGCTAAGTTAACTATCAGCTCTTCTAATGGTGGTAAGAAATACCATGGGAAACAGGAAGTAACTTCATTTGGGTTTTTCAAAACTGGTTTAAGAGAAGACAATAGAATTCCATTCCTTTTATTCTATGAAGAGCATGTTATTTATTTAAGAGTCTCTTATTGGCAATTACTAAATAATTCTAAAATTCTAAACATTCAAAAGTAACAACAGGTTATTTCATAAATCCAAATGCCTGTTTGAAAGAAAGAAAGAAAAAAAAGACAGAGAGACAGACAAAAAGGCACTCTGAGAACCCCACTTAACTACNATTTAAACTTTGCTTTGCACAAAATTTTAACAGCAAGATATGTGTAGATCTATTTGGGGTTCCTTAGAAGGTAATAAAAATGATGAAAAAAACATAGAAACAAAGTATTTTTGTAACTGTTACAGATGAAAGTGGGGACAAGTAGTAGTATGCAAGGCCACATGGTATGAAGCCAAATGTGAACGCACATCTACTGGGCTCTAAAGAAAAAGTGTAATGTGATTGCATGTTTGAAGGCATCAAGTGAAAAAATAAGAAAGTTCATAAATGTAAGAAAAATTCAGCTATCTATATNAACAAGGACTATGCTAGAAGGAGATACACAAATTGCTGAAATTACCTGAGGGGTGAGGTTCCAAGTGGACCCTTGTTTCTTCTTTGTGTTATATGCCATTTCCTAAACTCCTTTGGTGAACACCTGTCACTGCTATCAACAGAAGCAAATACAATATTTACAGGCAATGTTTTCAGAAGAATAACCTGCCAGGCAAACAAAAGTCAAAACAAATGGCTCAAAACAGCTCAAACAAAACACCAATTAGTCTGTATTTCAGCACTGTTAAGAAACTGCTGAGTTAGCAAGAAACTGGGCTTTTTAGGAAAGAGTCTTCCCAGAAAAACAAGACATGTATGATACATGATGGTGCACACCTGTAATTCCAGCACTTGGAAAGTGCTGAGGCAGGAGGATCCCAAGTTCAAGACTCCTTCTTGTTTGGATTTTGAAAACTGGACACAAGCTAGAGTTATCTGGGAAGAGGACTCAGTTGAGAAAGTGCCTCCATCCAGCTGCCTGCAGGCAAGTCTCTAGAGCATTTTCTTGATTACTGATTGATGGAGGAGTGCCCAGCTCACTGGAGGCAGTGCCATCACTGGGCAAGGTGGTCCTCAGGAGTATAAAGCAAACTGAGCAAGCCATGAGGAGCAAGCCAATAAGCAGAATTCCTTCACGGCCTCTGCTTCAGTTCCTGCTTTGAATTCCTGTCCGGACTTTCCCTCAGTGATAAAGTGTGACCTGAAAGCTTTAAGAAGTAAAAAAACCTTTCCTCCCCAAGTTGCTTTTATCACAGCAACAGAAAGTTACCTGGAACAGGCATTAACCCACCTGCTAGATTGAAGACTCCCAGGGCTGTAGACATGAGTGGTAATGTATGCGTACAACTCACACAGCAGTCTTGCTCAAACCACTAACAGTACTTAACCATAGTTCAGATAAATTAAGGCTCAAAAATCACTGACAAAAACCACCAAGTGACCACAATGCTTATACACTTGAAATCTGCTACTCAGCTGAGGCAGGATTGTGTAAGTCCAATAATTCAAGACCACAACATGAAATATCATCTCAAAAGAAAGCAAATGGACACATCACCCTACAACAACTCTGTCTATCCAGCATTCCAGAGGGATCTGCAGAGGCCAGGTCACATCTCAACTGTGACCCTCTTGGAACACTGCTTCTCTTGGCTGTGAAATTAGATAAAAATGTAAGTTATTTTAAGGTATCATTTATTCCTATTTTCAAATTACACCTGGTGGAGCTGCTAAAGAAGATACTGAAACGGAAGAAAACGTATTGTAGTTCATGCTCTTCTTACCCTTTATAGTTAAAATACTTGCTTTTTAACATTTTAATATTGGATTTTCTTCCTAGTGAATTACGTCTCAGAAAACATTTCAACTTTTAAATTTCAACATAGTTAAATTTATGAAACCCCACATGTGGACTTGTTTCAGTGTTCACATTAAAGAGAATTTCATCTAGTGATCCTTAAGTCTCACTGAAGCAAGGCAGGCTAGGACATGGGAAGAGAAAGGAGTACTCCCATGGTCTGTTGAAGCCTCTTGCCAGTTGAGAGTTAAGAATTCCAACACAGGGGCTGGAGAGATGGCTCAGTGGTCAAGATCACTAACTACTCTTGCAGAGGACCAGTTCGATCCCCAGCACCCACATGGTAGCTCACAACCAACTGTAGTCTAGCTCCAGCAGGATTTAACACCCTCTTTTTACTTCTACGAGAACCAGGCACTCATGTGGCATACATACATACATACATACATACATACGTACGTACGTACAAGTAAAACATTCATATACATAATTTTTTTTTAATTAAAAGAAAAAGAGTTCTAAACCAAACAGTATTTGCTTAAGGCTTTTCTCCCTCATCAGTTGTAAATCTGCAGCTTCCTAAGATCTGACCAGAAACCACTAAGGATATACCCTAAATGCCTCATGCAAACATTGATTTTATCAGAATATAACCATATCCAAGGTACCTACAAAGCTACCCTATAGTCTCCAAGAGCAAAAAAGGAAGCAGACTGAGGGAGAGTCTCTCAGAAATTTTCTGAACAACAAAATTCAAAACATTTTCAACTCCTATCTACAGTCCTCACGAGATCACTCAAGTGTGACTCTCCCTTGAGAAGCCACACACAGGTTCTGAGATGTGCCTTTTCCTTTCCCTGAGAGCCCTTCCTTTTATTTATTTTTTTTGGGGGGGATTTATTTCCTTTATGTATATGGGTGTTTTGCTGGCATGTCTGTCTGTGTGCAACACATATGCCTGGTGCCCCTTAACTAGAATTACAGATGGTTGTGAGTCACTATGTGGGTGCTAGGACTCAAGCTCGAGTCCTCTAGAAGAGCAAAAAGTGCTCTTAACTGCTGAGCCATCTCTCCTATTTTTAATAAACACCTCTGTAAGAACAAGTGCTCTTAATCTCGAGTCATCTCTCCAGCCTGTATTTAACAAATTAGAAAACTTTTAAGACAATATCTGTACGCAATCACTGTAATTACATGCCCCTAACCTCTATCTATCTCTAATTTCTGCTAACCACGTTCTTCCCAACTAGTCCCCCTCCTACCCTCATGTCTCTCATCCTTCCTCCTCCCTTCTCTAACTCCCATGCACAGTCATAGCTGCTGTGTGCCCATGACTGCAACAGACAAATGGTACCTTTAAGACAACACCTCCCCCACTCCTCCCCATCCTTCTGTTCTTTGATGTTTCCTGGGCCTTGGAGAAATGACAGAGAACTCTTCTTTGGGGCCAAGCACTCGTAACACATTCCCAAAACTCTGACCTGCTGACAAGTGTGTCAGAGGTAACAGGAAGGCTGTTAGTGGAGAGAAAATTCACTTATGATCATATTCAACTACAGATCCTGCATGTGAGAGGACTGAGAGTGCCTAGCAATACATGTCCCTGGTACAACAGTGGCTTGAATGTTGTGGGAGAGGGGGCACACAGACAGTTACCTTCTGATTGGATTTGAGGCTGCTCCATGGGAGTGAATACAAATCTTGCACTTTAGAACTGGTCTATGGCTAAGGACGTCTTTGGAGGAATCTACAACTGACATTTTGCCAAATGGACATGTAGCTAAACTGCCCNCTAAATATTTATGTTTTTATCTATAAACCAGGACAGCTCTCAGTCCCTATCAGAGAAGTCTCTTTCAGCAATGGGCAATGGTTAAAGTGGGGATTCTTAATTGGTCAAAGTGCTCAGAATAAGTAAGTTACAGATTTTTAAAGGAATTCAAATTAAACCCTGTACAATTAGAAGACAAAATTTATAAGTATTCCCCGAAAGGTTCAATCAAATGGCCAAAATTAGATTAAGTACTAGACTTCCACAACATTTTAGAAATATCTTACTCCATAAGATTATATTCACTTGGAATTCTGTTTAACAAGGGAGCTATAACTACAGTGACCCTGGCTTATTAGGAGCTAACCTAGAGTGTGGGCCACAGCAGCTGAGTGTTGCCGGACTCTGTGGGGCAATTTCAGCATAAGATGGAAGGACAGCTTTAGAGTCCTGAAGACTGTGCATGCCTCACCTGTCTGCCATACTATTCCACAGGCTGGGATCTTGGACTAAATAAAAAGGAGAGAGTGAGCTGAGCTGCAGCATTCACCCTGCTTCCTGATAGGATGCCATATGACTGGCTCCTCAGGCTCCTCCCACTATGCTTTCCTGCCAGGATGGAGTATCCCCTCAAACTGTGAGCCAAAACAAACCCTTCCTCCTTAATTTGCTTTTTCTCATGTATTTGTCACAGCAAGAAAAGAGGATCATCCTGGAGCTCAAGTAATCAGGTAGAGAGATTGAGATATCTGAATAGTACAATATTTTTCATTGGCTACTTATCAGAGAGGAACTGAAGGTCAAAAATTGGTTTTTAAAAAAATTAAGTACACTTACGACTGAACTTTGCCCCCTAAGTGTGAACGGAAGGCAGGATGAAGGATTTCTTGGAAAAATAAATATGCCGGGCGGTGGTGGCGCACGCCTTTAATCCCAGCACTTGAGAGGCAGAGGCAGGCGGATCTCTTTGAGTTTGAGGCCAGCCTGATCTACAAAGTGAGTTCCAGGACAGGCTCCAAAAGCTACACAGAGAAACCCTGTCTCGAAAAAAAGCCAAAAATAAGTAAATAAATGCTATTTGGAAACAAAGAAGTCTTTCTATATAAATTTGAACAACACTAAAAACTTAACTAGCTCAGTAATGAGATCACCACTACCTTAACTGTCACTAAATTCTACCTTACTTAAAGGGGGACAAAATACTGTGCAACTTGCTTGGCACCCTGTCCCAATCATTTGACTAGTTTAGCATTAAATTTCAGTGTAAAATTTGAAGTAAGGAGACCTCAGAGGGCTAGAAGAGGAAGAGCACAATGCTGCCCTTGAAACACTGTTAGGTCCACAGGAATGGTACGATTTAGCTGTATCACGTCCAAGCACACTGAGTTTGCACTTCTTGTTTAATCATCCTGCCAGCCCTTCCCCAGATACATGTTCCTCTTGCAGCCTTGGAAATCTGAAAAAGTTAACCTCTCTCCTACACTGACAATGTCGCCTCTCCAATATAGAAATGTGTTCAAGTCTCTTGCTTTTTAAAGGGAGAAGTCTCTGTTTCTGTTTCTGTATGCAGCTCTTATCCACCTCCAGCTACAGCTCCCAACTACACTTCACCCAAAAGCTCTGCACAATTCTGCACAGAGCCCTCTCCATTTTTCTGCCTCCTTCTCACTTATAATCCATTCCACTGTCTTCCTCTCTATACTTTTTGGCAGTTGCTCTGTCTCTCCTACAGCCAGGCAGAGATTTGCTGAGTTCTGTTATAAAGAAAGAACGTTGATTTTAGCTCATGGCTCTAGAGGTACAAGGTCAAGGATCTGCACCTGGTGACAGGCTTCTTTCTTGCACATCCACTGGCCAGCAGGTCATGAGTGAACAGCAGCCACATTTGAGACTACTGAGGTCTCCTGACTTGCTGGCAGCCTATATGTCAGCTGGACTCTTGCCGTGGCCAGCATACTCCTTTTTGGTCGGTTTCTTCATGCCTTCAGTTTCCCTTAAATTTTCTTAAACTTTGCTGGCAGGTGAACTTGAGACATCCCCACAGCATGTCCCANGGGCTACTTCCTGGCTTGCTCTTACCTCTCCCTCCAAGACAACATGGAGCATGTTAAGGACATGGGGAAGGACAGATCCTCACACTCAGGATCTGTTTTCAAACAACTGACCACTTCACCTGTAAGGGCTTTGTTTTCTGTTTTTTCTAAGAAAGATATTTCAAACCAGAATGCTTAAACTACTAATGAGCCACACCTAAAGGGCCAAACGGTGTGACCTTCAAGTTTACTCTTACACCTTTTCCACCGCCAAAGCAGCACTTTTCTGAGGAGCTGTATTTGCAGTCATATGTCTTGGCATATGTATAGAGAATAACATTGACCTTTTCCTGACCCATGTTTCTATCTTACCAGTCTGTAAAACTATTCGAAGTATCCCATAAACCACCTTTTAAACTCATTTATTAAAGAAAAGTTCTTATGGTAAAATAAGCATACCAAGCCAGGCATGGTAGATAATACTTGTAATCCCAACTCTAAAAACTGAAGATCACCATGAGTTGGAGGCCAGCCTAGGCTACAGCATGAGTATCTCAAACAAACAAACCCTTCAATGGGGTTCATGCATAGGATGTCTCCATAGGGAAGGGCATCTGAGTTACATCCCTGGAACTCAGCTGGAGGAACTAGAGAGTCACAAGCAGTTCTCTGACTTCTGTGTGCATGCTCTAACATGTGCCCAGCCCTCATAAATATTCTTTTTAAACTATAATAAATAAGCTAAAACATTTTTCTGTAATCTTCTGATTCCTCTGAACAATATAACTTCAAAAGTCACCAAAATTATGGACATAATTATTATTAAGACACTTACATGCAATGCTTGAGAGACCCACACTTAAGTATACACACCTCTCCTCTTAATGCCCACACTTAAATCTACTAGAATATTTTTAATAATCACTAAATAACAATAAACTCCAACTTCACTTCATATTCACGCATCTTACAATTCTCTTCTGCACCCTAGATCAAGATCCTCAGACTTCAACTGAGGTCTTTAGAAAAATCTGTCCGGCTGCATAGCTGACAGCCTTGACTGAGCCCCAGGCTGCCACTAACTGGGAACTGTGCCATCATCCCAGAACGATCTTCTAGGCTNAAGACCAGGAACTCAGCTACATGTCTATTTGGATATCTCACTCAAATGGGTGAGATCCTGCTCACCCAACTGTACCTTCTCTGCCATTCACTACAGTACAGAGAACTACCTCTCTGCCACTCACTGCACACAACATAGCTCTAAGACAGCACTGCCACCTGAATCTCTCTAACATACTCACTTCTCTTTATTCCCATTATCACATGCTTGCTACGAGGCTCCCACCAAGAGCTGCTCTCAAGCCTTTCTAGGGATTGCAATCCCCAGAACAGAGTTTATAGGGCTGGGTTCCTCCCCACAGTTGGCAGCAGTTAAATCTCAAAGAGGGGTGTTCTGAGGTTTGATTCAGTCTGTTCTAACAAGATTTTTGAGAGGCACCTGCTCACATCATACTTTATTTTTTTGGCAAATCTTAATATTACATGGATGTCTCCATACCATAACAAATCTTCCTTTTATCTGTACATAATAACAAACCTGTGTCTGTAAATATGCATCCTAATGAGTATGATTCTAATATATACTATCACATCTATCTATCTATCTATCTATCTATCTATCTATCCACCTACAGACACAGACACACACAGACACACATACTCTCTATATAGCCATTAACAATTGTGGGCACCCTTTGTGCTTGGTATAATACTAAAGGTTTTACATACATTATTTTGCTTCATGCCTACTATGTGTGTTTAAGGAAATTCTACTATCATACACCTATATTTGTGTGTGGTACACGTACCTGTGTGTGCAGATATTATCACCCATGCAATACAGGTATAGAGGCTAGAGTGGGATGCCTGATTTCTTCCTTTAACACTTCCCACACCATACTGACTTGAGATANGAGTCTCTCACTGATTCAGAAGATGGCTGCCCATTAGAAGCCTCCTGCCTCCATTCCCCAGTGCTTTCTGATGTGAATGCTGGGGATTTGAATTGAAGTCTTATAGAGCAAGCTCTCCCACACACTGAGCCATTTCCCCAGATCTTACATGTTTCAACTGGGCTACTGAGGGCTACCACAAATCTGTAGCCTGCTCAAAGTGGCAATGATAACATTCAAACTTGATAAACATTAAGTCATACAAGACTTGAAATTTTGCCACTGGGTACCCTAAAAGCTTAAGCACCAACAAAACTAGAAGGGCTCAGTTATGACAGACTTTAAAGCCATTTGGGAGATACATAGAGCAGCCACCTGCTGCGGAGACACAATAAATACCTTGCTTGTCATACTATGAGAAACCAACATGCCAACGTCTTTCACACCTGCCTAGTTCTTTATTGAAATACTTTGCTGCCTCAGTCTACTTGTGTCCCACTTGTCAGAGGCATTCCAATTAGAGCCATGGGGCAACCAGTGCAACACATGAATTTGATAATTTCATGGTAGGATCTGTTTCATTTAAGTCACCAAATAGTAAAATGATCTTACTTCTACTTGGTCAAGACACAAATATAGTTTTGAAGTGCACACCAGTGTGTGTTACTATGGTTTCTATGATTAGTCCCACCTGTAGAGACCAAGACAGGAAACCATAGATGCTTGGGGCTTCTCCTCATTAAAGTGCAATCTAATACTGAACGAGCTCATGTGTGAGAAGGTGGGTCCCTCCTCCACATCAGCATTTGCCTCTGCACATAGGTGAACTCAGAATACTGTACCAGAAAAGTAGGGCTCACAAGAATCTGGGCCTAAAGTTAGCATTGCATTTTAAAGCAATTTCTCAACAGAGCATTTCAAACAGGATTTTTCTGGTTCTTGATGACCCCCTCCCAAAGTATGGGAGCTAGCTATATCTCTGAATCTGTGGGATCAATGGAAACTCTACTTCAATGATTAAGGTGGAAAGTGATTGAAGAAGACTTCTATCAACTCCACACACACTCAAATACACTCGCATCCTCTCCATATGCCTATACACACACATACATCTGTGCACGCACACTACAGCCTTACACACACACAAAAAGTTACAAAGCAATCAAGTACAGTGTACATACCTCGAATCCCAGCATCACGGAGGTTTAGGGAGGAGGATCAAGAGTTCATGGTTAGTGAGGTTACAAAGCCAGAACTGTGCATTCCCTAAAACAGAAGTTATAAAGTAGAAAATCCCTCCATAATAATGCTAGACTCATCTACCCAGGAGCACTGTGCTCTGTAGCTCACAGCAGGCATCCCATCTCCTGTTACTCTTCCTCTAAGAGCTCATCCTCTTCACATTGCTATAAATAAGCACTGGTCACTCAAACCTTACTGCTTCTTCATTAGCACCTTCTCACTTTGGGTGCTATGGTGGTTTGAATGAGAATAGTCCCAATAGGCTCATAGATTTGAATGCTTGGTCACCAGGGAATGGCACCGTTTGAAAGGATTAGGAAGTGTGAGGCCTTGTTGGAGGAAGTGTGTCACTGGAGGTAGGCTTTGAGGTTTTCAAAAGCCCAAAGGAGGCCCACTGGCTCTCTTCCTACTGTCTGGGGATCAAAATGTAGAATTCTCAGCTGCTTCTCCAGCAATATGTCTGCCTAATCCCTGACACAGTGACAATGGACTAAACCTCTCAAACTGTAAACAAGCCCTAATTAAATGCTTTATTTTACAAGAGTTCTCACCATAGCAAAGAACACTAAGACAAGCATCTTGTACAAACTGACTTATAATTCACCTTAAAACCACATTTCATATCTATTTCAATGGCTATATTAATAACATAAATCCACCAATCTCCTAGTGAGGAGTTGTTACAAATGGCATGATGAAATCTCTAATCTTAAACATGTGGGAGTATTCCCAGGATTACTTGCTTGGAATGGAATCCCTAGGTCAAAGAATATGAAGAAATTTAAACATCTATCTGCCTTCCAATCAGGTTGGACCAATTTAGGAGACAGGAAAAAATTTGAGGCTCAACTCTGTTGTCTCATACAGTTCCAATGCAATAACCTCAGGCCTATCCAAGGTTTGGGGTTAGTCAAATGAGCAGCCTTGTCAGAAGTGCGGCACTGTTAGCTTTGCAGTGACAAAACGCTGGCCTCTTGCACACGTCATGGGTGCCACTGCTCAGGACACCAGTTCCATAGTTAGTTTATCAGTGGACCCTCTTCAGTGCTAAAGGACACATGAGAGGCTGAATGAGCCCTCAGACACTGCATGGTTTCTATTTTGCTCCTGTAAGTCATGTTTTATATGTTTATTTCCCTAGCTGGCAAAGATACAAAATAATGTGAGTTAGAGGTCACCTAAACTCACACCTGAAAGCAAATGGACTCTCATAAAGGTTAAAAGCATACATGAGTGTGAGAGCCTGAATGCTGTATGCTTTCTTAGGCCTGCCTTGGGACATTTTAGGATACATATTGTATAATTCTCAGACGCCCGTAAGAGTAACAAGACTAGGCACTTGCTCAGGGTGAACCTGAGCAAACACTCAGCAATGTCACACACATCTCCCTGAGATGATTCTGTAAGCAGTAATGAGAAAAGAGAGAGAAAGCATTCCATGAGCCATAGGCTACTGTGCAAAGTTCTAGAACATCAGAGTACCCATGGTGATCTGAGAACAGTTTCTGTATGAAACTGGAAAGCAACCCTTTGGGCAGACAGGAGAAGCAGCCCAGCAATGTGACAGCAGAGGTAGTCTCTGACCTTCTGCCCTTATTACAGGCATGGGAATTATCTGAACATATCCAGACCATCTCATTTCCATAATGAAGGGACCAAGCCAGATGCTTTCTGAAGGACTCCCCCTTAATGTCCTATTGTGTGGTTTCCACTAAGTGAAGAATATGTGAACTCTGGCTCCCTGTAGCCTACTGGAGTTCAGAAAAAGCAAGTTTCAAACTGTGGCTATGGAAGAATCTGCTGTTTTTAATCATTTACCTAAGCAGCAATAAGGTAGAGCAAAGTTCTTGTTGCTCTCAAGTCCCCTGAAAGATACCCAGTTATACAAACCAAACTGCCATGTGCCACCATTCAACAAAACAGGTGTGTGTTTGTGTTCAAATAAAGTGTTAATTACAGCAGCACACTAAAATAACCTGCTGCTTATAACAGTATTTCAGTGTACATCTCCCCACACAAAGCTTCTTCCAGAATAAAATCATTATAAAAATGGCTACAAACAGGAGCTGAGCCATCCAAGGAGAGCTGGTTACTGCCTAAGTGGAGGAAAGTGTACAAAACACTCTCAAGGCATAATTCAATTCATTCATAATTTCAAAAAACTAAATGAAAGTAACTATTTAAAGTGTCTTAGAAGGGCCCTTATTCTACCTGAATAATATTTGTTTCTTCATTTATTTTTAAGGCAGCATATCACTGTGTGGATGACCTGAACTCCCAAAATAGACCAGGCTGNTCATGAACTCATAGAGATCCCCCAGCCTCTGCCTCCTGAGTGCTGGGATTAAANGCAAGCAATACCACCATTTCTATTTTAGAGGAAGAATAAGCAGGAAAAGTGTACAGTTGAGAGAGATGTCATCACTTATGTAGATGTCTAAAAGACTTTCTGCTGTTTTGGTTTGACTGTCGGGGTCCAGCCAATGGCCTCCAGGGCACTAAGCACATATCTACCCAGAGCTAAACCTCCACATCCAAACCATTTTCTTTTGAATGGCAAAGTTCTCTCCTATCACTTAGCTCTTAAGGGGAAAAGATAAATAATAAAATTAACAAATTCTGGCTTTCTCCCTCAAAGAATGATACTTAAGAGAATCTTCTCCTTTTGACCTCATCAATTATGTACCATNACTGACTAATAATATACACAGGTATTTTTTTAAAGTTAATAAGAGATTTCAGTTCTTAACTTCTACCAATTTTTGATTTGTTTTATGTGTCATGTATCATGCTACTTCCACTTAACTCTGTCAAACACCTATGACTGAAGCATCACAACACAAGGACCCTGAGGTCAGAGGTTAAAGAGCTTGTAGTCAAGCGTGATCAAGCCAGTACCCAACATCTAACTGCAAGCCCAATATTGCCTCAAACACCACAAATGTCTAGACAAAATTGAAGCTGAGGGCTGGGTGGATAGCTCAGTGGGTAAGGGTACTAACCACCAAGCCTGACACCTGAGTTTAATATCCATGGAACCTACACGGAGGAGAGAACTGACTCCTACAAGCTGTCCTTTGATATACACATACACACACACACACACACACACACACACGCATGCACAGTCTGTGGCATGTACAACCCTTCCTCCCATGCTGGTGGACATGTCAAGAGGAGCAGCAGGTGACAATTGAAGTTCAAAGTGTCAGCCCACTAGGAGGTGAATTCCTGATGGAAGAATCTCAGATAAGCAAGGTCCCAGACCACAGACTCCAGAATGAATTCCTGATGGAAGAATCTCAGATAAGCAAGGTCC
>LZPO01117700.1:4992-29922 GCA_001675575.1 Neotoma lepida
ACACACACACACACACACAGAGTTATTAAATGAACAAAGAATACATAAAAACTAAAAATGTTTTTATAAGCTTTTCCCTATGCTATTGCCAATTATCTATTGCAGATTCTATTTAAAGATCAAATTAGTATTTGCCTAGAATACAGATGGAAGAGGCAGGAAAGATGTGCAAAGATTTTTCACAGCTGTCTTTGTCCTGGCCTATTCTAATACTAACTATAGTTCCAACATAATAAGAATCATAAAATTCTATGCCCAGAACTAAAAATGATGACGCAGGTATATTGTGACTTATATGGGTACAGAGTTCTTATGCAAGACACATTTATGTGTTCAAGATTTTGAGGCAGTCATACAATAGTTTTGACTCACTTTGGGCTGGGCTCAATTACAAATTCTTTATTTGCTAGCACTGTCTGCTTGTCAGACTGTTCATCACCATGACCAATCCACTATCACCTTTAGGTGGTAGACTTCTTCTATAAACACAGGATTTTATAATGCATACATATTAGGTTTTATCTCACTGTTTGGGGCATATCACAGGCTATCATCATTTTTTAACTCCAATTAAAACACGTAAATTTTCCTGAAATTAAGTTAAAGTCACTGCACCAATATTTATTCAACAAATATCAACTGAGCACCTTCCCTGTGCTAGGAGCTCTGCTAAACAGTGGAATTACACAGATGAATACAAACTTGATTGATTTTGAGGGGAATATTCCCAGCACCTGAGGAAGTTTTTACTCTTCTGCGCTCAAGCCTCCTGGTCAAAAAGTCAAAAGTTCCAGCCCACATGTTCTATTTCTCAATCCATGGTTCGCTTTAAAAACTCATTTTATGTGCTAAGTGCTTTTGATATTTGTGCACTTTGGTGTGTATTTTCCTTTTGTCTGGAATACTTTTCATACCCTCCCAGGTTTTTACCAGGCAATACCTACTCACTTCAAGCAATACCATTAAAAGTAATCCAGGCCATTGCTGACCACTTTTGAGCAATCTGAGGATCCCATATACCCATTTACCAGACAATGGAGCCTGGTGGTGAAGCAATTCCAGTGAGCTCCTCAACTATTACCTTTGTCTGCTCATTGCCAGACATGCACATTTTTTCAGACATTCTATTGTCTTTGAATTTATGTCTCCATATAATTCTGCAAATCACATTTGAACATGTTTTTCAGGTATTTCTTTGTTCTGTTTGATGAAAACATAATTTCATTATAAATCAATAAATTGATCTTTGTTCTGACAGCTTCACTGACTAATTTTTCTGGATCCCTGCCTCAACTCAAACCTCCCATAAAGAACTAGCAAGTGGGACTTAGTCATTTTCTTTATCTTCCATTCATGTTGGAGTCAGGTAAGAGGTTGCCATTGTTACAAATCCTCAGTGATGTCCCCAGGTTGGTTACCATAGAACTCTACATGTACTATTGGTCTACAGTGGTTTAAACATTATCCCAGTCTTTTATGTCACCCTTCTTTGTTGCCTACAAATCTTTTGGTCATTCCTCCACATTCGATGAAGGATTTGTTCTCCGCATAGGTCTCTATACAACTGGGTGTGTTTGAAGTTTATACATACATGTTCTATTTTCTCAATTCTTCTGTCTCCTCATTGTCAGTGAGCTTTTGTTCTCTTCTACATTAATAACCCAGCTTCATGTCCACACCCTTAATTTTGTCATCATTTAGTACTTCTCCACTCCTAGTTTTTTAAACCCAGACAACCACAGCTGTTCATTGTCCTAGCTCTCCCATTCACTGTTTTCACCCTGGACATGCTCTCAAATCACAGCAAGGCACAAGGTTGCTTACCTAGTATGTCTACTTTCTTCCTATGAAATAGCTTATTTGTGTCTCTATTTACTCTCGAATCTATAGTTCAGTACAGCAATCGTTGTCTCCAAAGTCTCTGTGTAAATTGGATATGCTTTCTGTACCTGGGTAGATACACAAACTGTGGAAAGTGAGCAGTATCCATGAGTGTTACAATGGACCTATGATCACTAATCTCAGCCACTCACATCACACACTACACAATAGGAATGCTTTCAGATCGGTGAATTCCACCCTTTTCATATATTGCCTTTTTAAAATATCCATACTCATTACAAAACTCAAGATGCACCCATTTTCAAAATAAATAACCTTAACTTTATACAACAAAAAAAAGTCTATAAAATTTTATCAATTATCTGTCCCTTAGTACACAAACTTAGCTCCATTTCACGTGTGTATTTCCCATCTTCACCCCTGGAATGTGTCATGTTTACCCAATAAGGATACTTCCCTTCCCTGATCTGTATTGTACTTTCTTATAGTTTCTTATAACCTACCTATATGTACATATATAGACACACATGTTCATACACACAAGAACCTGTTGTTTGAATCTTAGATGCTCTTATGATAAAAAACTCAGAGTCAGATATCGAGGTGAAAGCTGAATGATCAGAGAAGCAGAGCAAGCCACAACCACCACCTATTATCTCATCAACTCCATGAATTCTCGGACTGAAAGCCTCTGATTCCTTACCCAAAAGGGTTTCAGCTGATCTGCTTAGTTCCTGTTTCCTCATGCTGTGTATACCTTTCTTCACTCTGCCATCACTTTCTGGGATTAAAGGTGCGTGTGCTTCCCAGTACTGGGATTAAAGGATTAACTGCCTGGCTCTATTTCCAGTATGGCCTTGAACTCAGAGATCCAAATGGATCTCTGCCTCCCAAGTGATGGGATTAAGGGTGTGTGCCACCACTGCCTGGCCTCTATGTCTAATCTAGTGGATGGCTCTGTCCTCTGATCCTCATGCAAGTTTATTAGGGTACACAATATATCACCANAGGAATCCCCTAAAAATACAAAACCTGAAGCCATAATACACACACAAAATGCCCTATTAAAATCTTATGAGACAAAGAACCTCCAAAGACACCATGAGTTCATTTTGTGTTGTCTATCTACTGCTGGACATGTGGCCTGGCCTTAAAAGTGATTTGTATCCCCAGCGAGATTCAATTGGAGAGAACTGATTTTTCATTTGTGAGTGGTTATCAATTGGAGATAGCTTTTGGGTTAGGGATGGGGGCTTGTGTCCACTTCTCTCTCAATGCTGAGACCCCATCTGTGTACGCTGCCAGGATCTGGGCATGCTGCCACAGTCTCTGTGAGTTCATATGTGTGTCGGTCCAGCTGTGTTTAGAGGGACTTGTTTCCTTGGTCCTCTATCCATCCTACGTGGAGCACAGAATCTTTCTGCTTCCTCTTCTACAATATTCCCTGAGNTTTGAGGGGAGAGATTTGATGGAAACATATCTTTCCTTCTCTGCACATTATCCATCTGTGGTTCTCTATCTATGTTGTTACCATCTACTGCAGGAGGAAGCTTCTGTGGTGATGGCTGAGAAAAATTGAGCTATGAGTATAGCAGAATGTCATTAGGAGTCATTTTATGGCTTTAATATTAAGGTCTTTGAACCATGTTAAATTATAAATGGGGATTATTTGACTTCTCCCTTTCCTAATGGTTTCTTTTTTTTTCCCTCTTGCTTTGATTTAAGATTTTGACAACTGTACCAAATAAAAGTGGTCTCATTCTTGTCTTTAGAGAAAATGTTTTCAGTTTTTCCACATCTAGTATAGCTGCTATAATTTGATCAGAAATGGCCTTTGTTCCTTTGTTATGTAGAGGTGTGTCTCCTTCATTGGTAGCCCCTTCAGAGATTTATATCATGCAAGGATGTTGAGTTTAGGCAACGCTATTCCTGCATCTATTGAGATGAGACCATGTGATTTCTGTACTTATGTCTATTTACTTAATACATCACTGTTACTGGTTTGCATATGCTGAGACAGTTGCATTGTTAACTTTTGATGCAGGTGTTGAGGGTTTGGGAGCTGTGGAGGTATTCAAGTGGCTTGTTTTCTCGGTTTTTATGTATTTTCTTGTGTTTTATGTATCTGTTGGAATAAATGTAATCTGCAATTTTGAGTTTTTCTCACTTCCTATTCATTGAGTTTTCCTGTTGTGCCACCACTACTTGGGTTTATGTCCTTCACTACTATGTGGGCAGGGAGCTAAGTCTTCAGCAGCAGAAGCAATGATTCAACATCAATCTGTGTTAACGTGAAATAAGTGTCACTTGTGTATCTCACCTCTGTGAAGCCTGGTTAAGTTCAGAGGCAGAGGTGCTGGAGTACTCTTGGGGGAAATGTAGTTAGTCCTCTAGAATTAAAGGTATTTATTGTTAAGTGAAAGGAGGGAAGTATGAGGAATGAGGAAGTGAGAGCACTCAATCTGGATGATAGGGAAAGCAGAAATATGATAAATAATAAATATAATACAATAGGTGCAGGAAAGAAAGAGTGACATGAAGGCCTATTCAGGAGAGATATAAGCTTAAATAAAGCAACCAATCAATTGAAATATGAAAGTATAACTTTAAAATAAATTTTGAAATACATAAAAGTTTAAAAATAGTAAGAATAAGAAATAAAATGAATCCTCTCAGGAGATAGCTTAGGTAGTAGAGTGACTGCCAGTGTACATGAAATACTGGGTTCAATCCCAAGTAAGCGAAGTGTGGTAGATCGTGCCTGTACTCATCCTGACATACATAATGAGTTTGGGGCAGGATGGATACATGAAACACTACCACAAAAAGGAGGTCAAGTTGAGTGTATCTCAGTTGGTAGAATGCTTGCTTAACACCTACAAGGAATTGGGTTCAGTTCCCATGGTGGCATATAGTTATAATCACAGCACTTGGGAAGTAGAAGTAGGGTGATTGGGTGATCAATAGATCAAGGTCATTCTCAGCTCTGTAGTAAGTTCAAAACTAGCTTTGGCTTCATGAGACCCTGTTACCACCCTACCCCCCCCAAAAAAAAACCCATCATAACAATAGTCAGCATTTCGACATTTCTTTCCAGTTGGGATAAATATCATCTTCTCAGTCAGGCCCTAGATTGTCTTTTGTTAGTTGATTCTTCAGATGGAGATAGGATTGAGAGTCTCCGTAATTTAACAGGTTAGACCAGTGCTCTCTGTAGAAGAGTTTTCCTACCTGACCTTCCCTGCCTACCAGCTAGAGTCATCCCCCTGGTGCCCCGGCCATTGCATTTTCCATGTCTGAGCTGTGAGCAGTTGTGGAATGGGGTATTTTTGTTTGTATTTATTTGCTGTTGGGTGATCTCCTCCTACCTAGATCCAGCTGGTTTTTTTGTTTTGTTTTTCACCAGTGCCCCACAGTTCTTGCCTGAGAATAACTGCCCGATTTAACACACATCTGGTGGCCCAGTGTCCACATGTTGGAGTGGTGCGAGTAGTGTTTTCTATATAATCTTCAGGCAAGACATTCTTAGACTACCAGGAAGATTCTCAGCATTAGATTCTTGTTCTACACTCTTCCAGGCCCTCTGCAGGCAGTGCTGGCTCAGCTGCCATCCTCTGCCACCCACTCAGCCTCNCTCCAGCTCAGCTTCTCTGTGATAAAAATGGGGCAATATGGGCCTGGACCAGGACCAGCAACTTCTAGCTGGTATTTTCCAGAGACCCTGGACATTCTTTCACCAGTGAGCTTCTGTTCTTTCTAGGACATTTATGTAAATAATCACAACTTGTTTTCCTATTCTCTGAGCATAGTGACATTTGTGTAAACTACAAACTACTCAGGACAGTTTCCAGGCAGCTAGCTGAGATGATCTTGCCTCACAGACTACTCTAGCCAGGACTTGAGACAAGCCCTGCACTTTCCCATTACACAGAGACTGGACAACACATGA
Organism: Neotoma lepida; assembly: GCA_001675575.1. Lineage (NCBI taxonomy): Eukaryota > Metazoa > Chordata > Mammalia > Rodentia > Cricetidae > Neotoma > Neotoma lepida. The sequence goes on from LZPO01117700.1 coordinate 10,784, forward strand.
TACAGCTACCTCTCCCAGGACCTGACAATTAACCCAGATTTTTCTTTTTAGAATCCCCTAAAGATGCTGTTGCCAAGCAAGAAGTAATTTCAAGAACACGATGCCCACATTCCCAAGAGGTAGGGTGGTTTTTGGTCATTCAATGGGTTATGGATATTTGTCATTGTTTAGCATGGTTGGTTACAAGTTGTTATTGCTAATGGTAAAAAAAAAGAAAAAAAAACTGAACAAAGGAGATTATATTCAAGGTTCCTGTTTTGAAAAGAAAAAAAGAAAAGGGCATAAAGAAATGATAGGATAAAGGGGTAGATTATTGAATCTACTCTGAAAAGAAAAAAGAGGATATAGATATGATAAGATAAAAGGGTAGTTTATTGAATCAACTTTTAAAAAACAACTACTTGTTTTAAATATTTTACATTGATATGGATCTCTGTATATTGATACAAATTTGAGATTATTTTTGTTAGAACATACTGTACATACATTTCTAATCTTGTTTAAGGTATTGTACTTTATATGGCTCATTTAACAATGCAATGCAAATTGCTAGTCCTTGAAAGTTATTACTACAAACTATTTAGGATAATAAGGAAATACAGGTTAGTAGTTAGTCACCTATTACAATCAAACTTATAGTCATATTAGGTATGTTTTCAAGGTCAAACAGAGGTATATTTTAGATAGACAATGGGCAAGAAAGTGGTCTTGCCTCAACTGCTGACAGTATGCTGTCCAAATGGGACAAGCAGGACATAAAAGAAAAGACTGCCAAACTTTGCCAAGACAAGGTAGGACAGCGCTTCAGAAAATCCTGCTTCACAGAAGTCTGTCAGATATGCTAGGCCTGTAGGCCAAAGATGGATGCCCCAACGTTACAGAGGAACCTTGGGTAACTGTCCAGGCAGCCAGCTGTTTCTGCCATTTCTCATATTTTTTGAAGTTGCTTGCTTGCTTCCTGCTTACTCATATAATATTATTTCCTTCTCAGGTTTCTGATGGAGTTGAAGACTTTATAGTTATAATTTTCCTTGTTACCAGATTCAGAAAGGAAATTTGCTAAAGAAACATAAAGTGTTTAGAGACATTAAAAGATAGTTTGGGTAATGCAAGTTAGAATAGAAAGTGAATTAGGTTCAATCTTTTGGACTCACCAAGATAGGATAAATATGCAATATTTTCTCTGAATTTGTCAATTGTTAATGGGCTAGACATTGTTGATGTATTTTTTGCCTGTATATATTGTATATAGTTTTTGTACTTACTATATATAGTTTTTTATTATATTAGTTATAGTGTTTTACTTTTTTTTTTTTAGGCAAAATGTGGGAAATGTGGTGATATTTTGTTTGTGCTCTAACAAATAAAGTTTGCCTGGAGATCAGAGTGTGGAGCTAGCCACTAGAGGCCAGGCAGTGGTGGCACACAACTTTAATCCCAGCACTTGGGATCTCATGCCTTTGATCCCAGTACTTGGGAGGCACAAGCCTTTAATCCCAGTACTTAAGAGGAGGAAACAGGAAGGAATATGGCTGAGCAGAGAGAGGAATATAAGGCAGGAGGAGACAGGAGCTCAGTCCCTTTCAGTCTGAGGATTCCTAGAGGTGAGAAGTCTTGCTAGTGGCTGCTGCTCTGCTTCTCTGATCTTTCAGCTTTCACTCTGGTATCTGACTCTGGGTTTTTATTATTAAGACCAATTAGAATTCATGCTACATCTGAGACGTCATATTTTCTATTAACTCTAAAAAGAAAATCAAACAGGAAAAACTTTAACTTCTGCTTTTTTTACTGTTGACATATTAAATAAACAATCATTCTGAGAAGGAAGGAGTGTATGTGCCTGGAGCAATGCCATTGGGGTTAAGAGCTCTTTCTGCTCCTGTAGAAGACCTGGGTTCTTCTCCTGGCACCCACATAGCATTTCACAACTGTCTACAACTCCAGTTCTAGGGAATCTGATGCTATCTTCTGGCCTCCATGAGCACCAGAGACATGCATGTGGTGCACACATATACATGCAGTTAAATAGTAATATACAGGGGGAAATGAACAACAAGCAATACATGCTTTTTTCAGATTTCAGTAGATTGGTCTGGGTCCTATGAAGTTTTTCCCTTTTATGCCTATAGAGACTAAATGAAATAAATTAAAATGAAACAACTATCTTGGGAATTCAATCAATCAAGATGAGCTCAGATAATGATAAAAACATAATAATATTGAGATTTTTACAATAGTTTTGAGGTATATTAATTTTAAAAGCAATGCAATTTAATTATTTTCATAGTAATGATATACAAATATATTGCCAGATATTTCCTCAAGAAATCAATTGCACGCCTCAAGACATACTGCTCATGGCCAACACGATGGCTTAGTTGGTAAAAGTACTTGCCGCCAAACCTGACCTGAAGATGACCACTGGGACACATGCTGGAAAGAGAGAACTAACTCCTATAAACTGTCCTCTGGTTTCCACAAGTGCACTATGCTCAAGAGCGTTCACNCCTGTGGTGGTATTTTATCTATGTCGCCCAATAAAATTTATCTAAGGATCAGAGGAACAAGGTCAGCCACTAGCCTTGCAAAATCAGCACACGCCCTTAATCCTATCACTTAGCAAGCAGGGTCTGTCTGGATCCCTGTGAGTTCCAGGTCACACTAGATCAAGCGTGGAGACACACGCCTTTAATCCCAGCATCAACCATAGAATTCTGGAGGTCTATACAGAGAGACAGGAAGTGACAGAGGTGGGCGATAGGAGGAAGTGATGTAGCTAGGCTGAGAGAGCCAATGGGAGAACAGAACAGAAAGGGATATAGCCGTGGAGGTATAAGGAAGTCAGATACTCACTTCACTCCGGGAAGTGTCGGCGGTGGTGTAAGGTGAGGCTGGTAGCTGTTCCTGATCTGTCAGACTTTCACCCCTATCTCTGCCTCCATGTTTTGTTTAACAAGACCATTTAGAAAGTCCATCTTACACACCCCTCTCACATACCCTCTCACACACAAAAGCAAATCAATCAATCAATCACAGTTTTTAAAGCTGTTCCTGTTCCGTGGAGCCATGGCAATAGTTGATGACTGATTATAAAACATTTCTTTCAGTGGTGTTAAAGCAAATGATCTTAAGATTTACAATTAAGAATTGTAAAACTAGTCATATTTATTTCTCCATTTAAAAATAAACATTTTATATTTCTTTATGCCTTTAGCCAAAAGGATTTGTTCTTTTCTATTGCAATAGCCACAGCCCTGGGTGGGTTGAGGTAGTATTATTAATGTTATTATTAGTATTAAGTATTATGTCTATATTCTGTATTAAAGGTTGCTTTCATCATATTAAATTTAGAAATGAGGCATCTTGGTTTTTAGAAAAGTAATTTGTGACATTAACATGATTTTTGCTTATTCCAGCAATTTCATAACATAGTCATTAAACTTGGGTGTGACCAGGCTTTTTTCTCAGATTCTTTTCTCCCTGGTGCTCTTTCTTAGTAACAATCTGCTCAAAGGGGTGAAACCAATAGAGAGGATTGAGGAAAGTGGAGAAAATGTGGTTAGTGATGACAAGAAGCTGAAGGTCAAGTCTTTGATGTGGTAATTATGGCATCAAATAACACTGGACTTCAGGTAATCATTTTAATTTAGCAACAGTTGCCAGGCACCTGTTGTGCTTTGACTGGATCAGCCCATTTTTATACCAATATGCTCTTCTATTGACCCAAAGAACTAAACACTTAAAATTGTGAGCCATGCTATTATTGCTTTTCTTTTTCCCATCATGCTGTTACAGGCACTTTAAATTTTATTATAATTATTGGCTACCTCTTAGTCAAATAAGTAAAACTGCCTCCGGTGTTATTAAATTCCTGAAAGATTAGCAGTATGATCAAAGGGGCAAGTCCATCTTTTACTGTTCGGAAAGTTCGCAGCCTCCCTCAAGCCCTCCCACTCNATGAAGCTCTGCTATTTGTAACTGTTTTTGTTGTTGTTTTATCCAACATTTGGCGGAAAAATAAGCCAGGTTTCTGACAATGAAAGAGATCAAATTTGCATCACAGCATGAAAAGAATAGTCCTGAGCCACTCCATAATAATTAGTGACAGACTTCCATCTATAATTCTATAGCAGAAACTCATTATAACAATGTTCATCATAGCAGTAACTTCACTTATCTCAAGTTAGTCACTTTCCCAAACTATCTCTTGATTTGTTGTTGTTATTATTCTGGGTTTTTGAAGCAAGGATGTAGTCCCCACATACCTTGAACCTGAGATCTTCCTGACACCACTTCACAAATGCTAGGATTCTAGGCCTGAGCCTCTACACTCTGCATTTCTTCGTATTTAAATATATATAAGATGTTTCTCACTTAATACACTACATGAGGTGACTTAATTAATATTTCTTAATTATATGTGTATTTAATGTAATCAAATAAATGTGAATAGTGATGCTGGATAGTTTTTGAATAAGAATTTTGTTATTTTTATTGTAGTTTGGATGAGCTGAAGAAATACCATTAATTCNTAATATTCAAATTAATTTTTGAAAGGTATTATTGTGTTGTGATGTGCATTCATCCACTTGCCATGTTTTGTGCTTTCTACATAGCAGTCATCATGCTACTTCAAGGAGCCTTTTCAGACACCAGAGTTAACTTTGGGATAGAGTTATCTAACACAGACTTAAATTTTGAAACCTCTTTCCTCTAATAATCCAAACTCTGGCGTTGTGAATAGATATAAATATTAACAGGAATGACGTACACTAGGTACCTTGAATTTAGAACTACTTGAATTAACATTACTAGGATGAATAATGTGGTTTTTTTCTTCACAGAGTATGTAATAGGGAAAAAAAATCTGGAGGAATATAACATAAAGTGAATCCCTCAGAGTAACCTGGCAGAAAACTAATGCTTGCTCTGAGTAAACACGATTTTTTTTTTCAAATTACCTGCACATCACAACTGCAGCCAGAGCCATTCCAGACTTTCTTAGATTATAACAGCACCCCACATGCAAATATATCACATAGGACATGGATACTCTTTTCCAACCAAAGTAAAACACTTTTGAGGAAAAAAAAAGGAGTGTTTTGAATCACCCCATTGAAAAAGTGATGAACCGAGCCACGCAGANCAAGCCATGTGTGGACATACAGCCTCCTTAACATCTGGGATCTAAGAAAATATACCGTTGCCATATTTCTTTCTTTAAATAGAAACTGAGCAAAATTAAAATGGGAACTCAATTTAGATTACAATTAAAAATAACCTTTATCTGTTTGTTTTATGCTTTCAACAATTACTTTTAAAATTACTTTGCAGTGTATACTTTATTTTGATCACTATCATTAATCACATAATGTGGAAACTGGAATTCAGAAAAAGAACTGAGGAAGTTATAAAAATCTCAGCTGTGGGACTCAGTGTAATTAAAGTCAGTCTTACAGAGACAAGGATAAGGCCTCCTCCTCTTCAACATTCCATCACTTAAGTTTCTAGCACATCTTATTCAATGTTTGCTTGGAAGCCTGATATTTGCTTTACACAGGGCTCTAGAGCCATTTCTCCACAGTTACTTAACATATGGGTTGAAAGCTGACCAAAGGCACATATCAGACCATTATCACTCCATCTTCTAAAAATTATTTATTTAGCTACAACAGTGCAACTGTTTTCCCCTAAAAGTAGCTCCTCATAGGAGGTCAGATTTCAAGTGTTCCTCAGAGGAGCTCAGGACATCTCTTAAGTGTGTAGGTCACAAAAGATCAGTGACAGCACATCTGCCAGGAGGAAGCAGGTAGAATGTGTTAGCCTTGTTAGCCTTCCTCTGGTTAGCTGTTACAGATGGATTAGCCTTGTCTGTGCATTCCTGTCAGGGCTTCTCTTGGCCAAGGTATTACTGGAGCTGTAACCCGTGCACTTGCCTCTTTCAGTAGAGTGGAAACTCTAGGAGTTGTGTTTTTGAAAATTGGTCTCTTTGTTGTAGATTTTACGTAAACATCGCTCAAGTTAAACTATTTAAAAAATAACCACAAATGGTCCCAAAAGACATCACAAGGAAATAGGCTCATCTGTATTTCTTATATTCTCCATAGTTTATTGTGGGCTGTTATGACTTCTGTGGGTATTTCCCAGGGTATGATTGAAGGCTTCATCTAGAGGGCNGCATAATTGGGAGGTAGCAGAACTTTCAAGAGGTAGTGCATAGTGAATCCCTTTATATTACTGGGGGAAGCCTCACAGGTTATTATTAGGTATTGCTTTTTCTGCTTCAGTGTGACATATCACACACACACACACACACACACACACACACACACACACACACACACACCCCTGTGTTTGCTGTCTGCCACTTTACCAAAGGCTATGCTAATACCACTTCTCACCCTGTATCACACTCTGATTATATTTCTAGTGCCTGTAATATGAAAGATGTCTCTATGTGTAATGAGAAAATAACACCCACAAGTGCTCTGTTCTTACATTATTGCTTCTTAAAAGAAATTCAAATAAAAGTAATGGTTTAAAACAGTACCTTTGGCGCTGTTAATAGTGATATTAAGTCTCTTACTCTAAATAAAAAATATTGATCTACATTAGCCTTTAGATCCTTTTATTGTCAAATGACATTAATTTTCACTGACACTGTAATGGTTGGCTTAAATTATCAACTTGACACAATGAAGAGTCACCTGAGAAGATAATCTTAGTAAATGGTCATCTACATTGGGTTTGCCTATGTGTAGGGAACTTTCTTACTTGTTAACTGATGTGGAAACACACAGGTGATATCATTTCCTACCTAGGATGGTTTTGAACTATGAGTGGAAAAACTGGGCTGAACTCAAGCAAGCAAGCTAGAAAGCAAGCAATTGTGTATTTCTCTCTGTTTGTAACTTTGAGTGTGGTTGACNGGATGTCTAAAGTTCCTGCTGCAGTGATTGGTCTACAGTAATGGACTGTAACCTGGAATTGTGAGCTAAAAATAAGTCCTTTCTCCTAAGTTGCTTTTTGTCAGGATATTTTATCACAGCAACAGAAATAAAACTGGGACAGAAGCTATTCACTTTTTTTTTCTGTAATTTGAAAGTAAACACAGAGGAACAGCACAAAAGACAAATACCATTGAAAAAATGTACTTGAGGGGCTGGAGAGACAGCTCAGCAGTTAAGAACACTGGCTGCTCTTCCAAAGGTCCTGAGTTTGATTCCCAGCAACTTTATGGTGGCTCACAATCATCTACAGTGGGATCCTATACCCTGTTCTGGATAAAGGTGTATATGCACATAGAGCACAAATACATAAAATAAATAAATAAAATCTTTTTTTAAAAAATGAAAAATATGTGCTTGAATATAGCACAACTCAGAAAAGTACAGTATATGGATGTAATCTATTACATGAGAAAAATACTACAAACACCATTTGGTTGCTATCAATAAGAAATTCACTTTTTTTTTTCATCCAAATGCTGACATTGCCCAGAAAATTTAACAGTTTTATTTATAATTGTTATAGAGGTGAACCGTTGAAATTTATTCTTTGAAACAATATGACTTTCATCAGTGCTTTATACCCCACATTTATATCAAAGTTTTACACATAAATGAAAATGGACAAACTGCCCAAACCAGATTTCTGTCTCCTACTTTTCCACTCACCATCAGATCTCAGATACCTGTGACCCCATGGGAAAATGTATGTAACCTTCAAAACTACTTTGTGAGACTGGCTTAGTTAGCTTAACATGATTATCTCTAGTTAGTCCATTTTTATGCAGGAAACATAACTTCATTTTTCTTTATGGATAAAAAAATCCACTTCACATTTATATCACATTTTTTAAGCCGTCCCTCTGATGTTGAACACCTAGGTTGGTTTCATAGCAGCTATTACGAACAATGCCTCAACAAACACTGCTGTACATAGTTTTAATGTGGTCTGTTAACTTGGAATTTTGGAGAGGGGGAGGCAAATACCCAGGAATGTGACTTGTTTAATAGAAGTATATAGAAGACTTTTACAAAGTTAAAAATTATAAAAAAAAACATAAATAAGACAAAGTGGAAAGTACAATAGATTAAAAAATACTATTCATCAGTCAGAATTCCTTCCACAGTGGGACAAGCGTTTCACTCTCTCCTTCTGTGTAGAGTTTCCTGTAGCAAACTGAGATGATAAGAGGAAGGATGTTTGTCACTCCAGCTCAAATCTATAAAAGCAGATCTGGAGTATGATGTGCCCCAGCAGAGTTTAAACAAATTTCTTTTGGATAGAGTCTCTGGGAGCAGCTGAATTCAGAAAAACAACATATAGTTCTTAGTTCCCAGTTCCTGTGTGGTTGTTCTCCAAGGCAGTGATAGGACACTCCACAATACCCTGAAGGTCACACATCAGCTTCCATGTCTCCAGCCTGCACTGTCTCCAAACCCAAGTTGAGAGTGGATATAGTTCATCTTCCCTGGCTATGAGGTTCCTGGAGGTGGGCATTTCTTTCTGGACATAGCACTGACCGTAGAGGGAAGAACAAGGAAACTCTCTGCCTTGACCTCTTCAGCACACATCCTGCACCAACCCCAGATCTCAGCTTGTGTCCAGCCTTTGGTCCTACTTCTTCAGGCTTCTTTCTCTGCTGTTTGAGAGAAACAGGTGTGTCAGAAAGTAGAGAGTGTAAGAGGTGTGTCAGGAGGAGGAGAGTGTGTCAGGANGAGGAAAGTGTGTCAGGAGGAGGAGAGTNTGTCTGGCAATTCCCACTGAGCTCTACTGGAGACTGTATATTGGTACTGAGTCTCTTCTTCAGGCTCCTTAGTCCTGGGATCTCACTAGCCAGTCCTTGGTCACCAACTAACTACTGTTCCTGCAGCAACCATGTAGGGGGCGGGGGCACTTCCTTTGGTAGTGCCCATTGAAGCACCATGGTATGGCTGTGTCCTCACAGTATCAGGAATTGTCCTCACCTATCAATTTTCTCTGTAGCGATCTCACCCAGATTAATAAATTTCTTTACAGATGTTGCCTCTTGTAAGAAAACATAATTGTGTATCATTTTTTCTCCTTCATTGANTCTCACTGCTGGGCTTTCAATCTACCATTCTACCTACAAGTCCAATCTATTATTCTTCAGCATTTGCCCCTCTAAAAGTTATCACTTTTCCAATTACTTAAATCCATTAATGTAAATGCACAACTCCAATGTGTACTACTCCAACAAAGAAACAGATTTTTGCACCAAAATCAGACCCTATTCATTTGTTTGTGAGGCTTGGGGCGTTACATGCCAACCACTTCAAAGGGAAGACGTGAGGACTCATGGCNAGTGTAGGATGAGGCAAAGGGGTAAAGAAGCCATTATTTTGGCTTCTTGATAGAGTACATGCAAGGAAAATGAAGAAATAATCCAGACAGGTCATTAAAATTGAATATTGCTGGGAAAAAGAGAAGCATGCAGAAAGAGAAATGGGATAATATATTAAAAACAATTTTGAACAGCTATATTATCTTGCTCAGCACATGTCAATGAAGCTATTATTGAAAACACTTGTTATATATATATATATTATACAAAACAAACCACATCTATTTCCATTAAACATGTTTCTGATTGGTTACCTAGAAACTGACTAATACCTTCATTGACATGTATTAAACAAAATAATATAACTGTTGAAATTTGTTCAAATTTAGCAGCAACAGAAAAAAATGGGTTATGAGTAAAGTAGATAAGGATGTGGCAGNTCTCTGTGTATCTGTTAGCTTGCATACGCACATGTGTGTAACATTAATCTTCTCATGAACTCTATNAAGTTAGTACCAGAATAAATGCTTTCACAGATAGGAAATGAAGTGTAGAGAAGGAAAAAGAACTCCACAAAAGAAAGTCACACAGCCAGAAAGCACATGAGTTGGGATTTGAGCATGTGGAGTCTACCAAGGATACCTGAGCTCATGCCACCATGCTCTCCAGTAGGAGTGAGTACCAGGCCTGGAGGTAGAACTGTGAGGAAAATATAGATATTTACAACCAGTTACCATCTCTATCTACAATTTAACTTTCAAGCTTATACTTTATAAAAAAAAACCTGTAACTTCAAATGCACACTGACTGAATCTAATAAACACTTTAATTACATTGAGGATGTTGCTTTAAGTATTCAACTTTTTAAGTAAAAACATNCAGTACAAACCAACCAATATTACATTTTATTTTCACTAGCTGGNTTTGGCACAGATTTAAATACTAGAATTGTGTTAGAATGTGAGTTTGGCCTTCCTTCTGGGCTAACTACATCATNTATCTTGCCATTACAGTAGTTCTGAAGAGCTAAATACTTGTGACTGTGTTTAGTTTAGAGAATCTGTGCTTGTGAGATGACTTTGAAGCTATATATTACAGATTCATCGCATCTGGTTCCTGTTTACAACTTTAGCTTTCCAACATATATTTATGAGAAACATAATGAAGTAAATTGGATGTTTATAAAGTTATTTTTACTAATGCAATTCTGCCTGACAAAAAATCCCTGTGTTGAAGAATCATATATACTATAAATGATTTCAAGTTCCCTCTTTTTAAATAACAAAGTAAATATGTGAACAGGTATAAAACGGCAACAAACCAGGAAACGTTTTTATAACATTAAACACTCCAAAGTAGAAATCAAAAAAGGAAGAACTTTTTTCTTAAATTCATCATTATAAAATAAAAATATTAAAATAAATGAGCATGCACTGAGTGATTGCTAAGTACTCAACATTATTGTGAGGATAGCAATGGAGTGTAATGATTAATTATATCCATCCTTATAAAACTGCTCTCAGGAGCTACCATGACCACTGTTTGAAGCAAGAACACAAAGATAGAGTAAGAATTTAAGAAACTGGGAGAGAAAGAGAACTGGAATGGTCCATTTGCTGTGGAAAGAGGCAGAATGGAAGACATGAATGTGGTGAGGACTAGGCTGCTGGGGGAGACCTGCTTCCTACTGGGGCCATGGTGAAGGCCCTGGTGAGGAGTAGGCTGATGTTAGNGGCTGGCCATCCAGGGCNATGGTGANATTCAGATTGGGCTGCTGNCAAGGGCCATGTCTGGGTCTGTGTGGACATCCAAGGTCCATGTTGCAACCAAAGGCCACATGGATGCCCAGTGTCTGGGCTGCCATCTGTGACCATGTAGGAATCCAAGGNCCATGCTTCTGTTGCAGCCATGCTNTTCTGGGTGGCCTCAGCTGCCACCTGGGGCCNTGGTGTCATCCAGGCCTAAGCTGCTGTCTAGGGCCATGTCTNGGTCTGTGACCCTGCAGCAGTCAGGGTCTGNATTAACNNCCNTGGCCCATGTTTTCACCAAAGGCCCTGTGGTTGTCCAGGGTCTGATCAGTCATCTGGGACCATGTTGGTGCCCAGGGGCCATGCTGTGGCAGGGACCATACAGATCAGAGTGGCATATACTATTACCTGATGCCNTGGTGACATCTGGGTCAGAGCTGCAGCTGGGAGCCATGTCTGGGTCCTTAGCCAGGCCCTGTGTTGATATCCATGGCTCATGGTGCCATTAAGGGTCATGCTGATTCCCGGGGTCTTGGCTGACACTGGGGACCATGTTGGTGTCCTAGGGCTGTGCTACCAATGGGGCCATGCCAATCTGGGTGGACTTCATTGCCACCTGGGGTCATGGTGACAACCAGACCAGGCTGCTGCCAAGGATCATGTCATCTGGGTCCATGGGCCTGCAGCCAGGGTCTATGTTGAAGTGCATGACCTATGTTGCTGCTAGGGCCCATGCAGAGGTCCAGGGTCTGGGCCACAACCTGTGGCCCTGTTGGAGTCTGGGGGCCATGCTCCAGCAGGAGCCATCCAGATCTGAGTGGCCTATGCTGCCACTCAGGGCCATGGTGTCATCTGGGCTCCCAATGCCTCCAGGATGAATGAAGGGGTGTTGGAGAGGCAGGAAAGATGGAGAAATGAAGAGGGTTTGGGGGTGTTTTTGTTNTGTTTTATNCTTGTGTTTGTTTGTTTACTTGTTTTGTTTTTTTTTAATTTTCTTTTGGGGGGCACTGCAGAGGTGAGGGGAGGATATGGGGGGACTGGGAATTGAACGAATGTGAGATACCCAAAGAATTAATAAAGAAATTATGTTTCTTAAAAAAAAGTTCAGAAACTTTCACAGTGTCCAATGGTAAACTGTAGAGAGGGGCTTTGAGCTCAGGCAGTGTGGCTTCCTGCTCTTCATGTGGATCCCTTTCCTTTATCCTTTCGCTTCATGGCTCTCGTTGTCTTATGAAGTAGCTCACGTCTATGAGATAGCATGAAAACTCTCCTCAGGTGGATTCAAAACGCCTGTCTCCTCACTGAGCTCTAGTCATCTCCTGTATTCTGCAAATGTATTCATCCATGAGCTATTTTTCAATAAATGCAATTACGTTTCTTTTCTGAGTCACATTTATCTTAGTATATCATGTCTTACCACTTTCTTCAACCTTTTCAGTATATGGGGAACCAATAAGGGAGAGGGATATTAGTGGAAACAAATGTGTTTCTGTTTTTATGTAGATGGCATATTGATAATCTATAAGATACATAATCTAGTTTATGATATATATGCTAAGTTATGTTTTTAGGGTAAAACAAGTGTAAGCGGAACTTCTGTGTTTTCCCTGAACTAAGATTATATGTAACATTCATTTCAACCTGATTTAACACGTATGAAAAAGTATTGGAAGATTCTTCTAGTTTCAGAAAACACTCAAGAATCTTGATAAAAAGCCTCTAAAAATTAATAAATCACTTAACAAACTTAATAATTTTTAAAAATCAATTTCTAGACATCTATGATCTCTTGGCATTTTATATGACATCTTACCTTTATGGTCATTATTTTTATAATGATTCTAAGAGATAGCAATACTAAGTTAATAAAACTTTAAAGAGTTTATGCCTGGTGTAACTCCAGTTGCACATGCCAGGAAAAAACAAAAAGGTTCTCTTTAGTCAAACTTTGGGTCACATGATGGGCCTGGGGTAAATAGTTTCAGAGAATGTCACATTATAATTTGTTTGATGAGTCTGGTCTTTAATGACATTCAAAGGAAATAACCGCATTCTGTGTGCTGCAGAGCGGCCATTGTCTCCTTGGCCATTACTCAGGCAGCACAACCCAACACCCATGCTCTGACTCACCACACTTATATTACTTCTCCATCAGAAGTGACAATAAAAATTAACCCAAAGTGCTGATAAGATCTCCTGCTGGATCTGGGTAATGTTTTTCTCACAGAAATACCAGATTCGTTTTTATAAGCTGGCCAAAAATAAAAAGAAGAGGAGAAAATTGGGCCTATAAAGTCACTAACTCTCTGTCAGAATAAAATATGGAATGCCCACTTTTCTAAGACAGGACAAAGCCAAGACCAGGAGACCAGCAGCCAATGACCTAGCTCATGCAATTGCATCTGTAACTCAGTACATTTTAGGATAAACAACAATTGGAGCGTTGTTTGTTTTGCAAGGCTTGATTAATACACTTTCATTTGTCTGAATTGATTATCAAGTTATATTACCTAGAATAACTTCCTGGGTAGAGAAGACATGCACTGATGTTATTTTAAGATCCCATGAACTCTTGCATTCTTGTTCCAGAGCATCACNTGCTGCCCTAGAAATATGGATATGGACAGTTTGGGGTGTCAACTAAAAAATAAATAAATGAGAAAAATAAATGCATAATAGGAAGGTGTTAGGAGAGCAAAGATCATGAAACAGCAAAGCCNATTTCTAATGCNCATCTCTCTCTCGAGCCCTCTCTTTCTCCCTTTCTCCNTCCATTAAACAGAAAACATTTAAAATGTGAANGCTCATCATATGGCTATATCATTTCAATCATGCAGATCATAGAAAGCGCTGTTCTGTTCTGAATCCATTCTGCTCATTTTCTTGATTTTGAATATAAAGTGTAAGCACAGTGAGTGGTCACATGCAGAGTTTAAAGACATATAGCACCTTTTAAAAGAATTGCTCTCATTCTTATGAACAAATTTAGCCAGAAAAGGGTCAAAGGTTCCACAAGATTGGTCAATTCTGTGCCAAGATTCTGTTCCAGCTGCAACAAAATTGCCCTTCTTAAACTTAATTAAATAAAGACCCNTGTAAATTCCTTTTTAAGAAAATCCTTCTGGTGAATAGCATCAAGTCAAACACAGCTGAATATCAGCGCATGTGCACACACTCTAAAAATACTATCACCAGCCCCACTTCATTTGGAAATTTTATAATTATTAAAAAATCAATATTCTACATCTTAGAATAANGTGTTCATAAAAAATATAACAGTGTCAGCATCTAGTATGTGAGTGAAATGTAAACTTAGTGGTGAGGTGGAGGTCACAAGCACACCGTGGTATTTATGGAAGTCAAAGNACANTTTTCAGGACTTGATTCTCTTCTTCTACCATGTGTGTTCCAGAGATGGAGCCCAGGCTCTGAGCCTTGACAGCAAGTATCCCTATCTACTGAGCCATCTCCGCAACTCTAAACCAGATCTCAACATTAATACAATCCACCGATGTTTTGGCTTTGCACTGTCACCCTTGTACATATTCCTGTGCGTGTTTTGTGAGTGCTAGATGCTGTGGATTTCCCAGCCTATTTTCTTCTAAGAGTGGGGTGGTTCTACATTCAATCCCATTGCCCACTTTGAGCTCATCAGCAGGGGAAGGGTGCTGTGAGGTACNGGTTGAGATTCTCCTTGAGGTTTTGCATATGGCTGTCCAGCTGCACTGGCCCCATTGCTGAATCAGTTTTGATTCTGCTACTCCATTACCTTTCACTGCCAGCAAAACAAACCAAAGCTCAGGTCACTACTGGCAATGATAATAATTAAGCTGTATGTAACTTGATAACACACTTCCAGCAGGTGTTTCTAAGGGCATAACAGCAAAAGGAGAAATAATTCTCTCTGGGGCAGTTGGGAAAGGCTTTCCACATCATAATTTACAAGACCTGCTGCCCTTGCAGAGAACATGCATTTGGTTCCTAGNACTGACATGGTGGCTCATAANTGTCTATAACTTCAGTTCCAGGGTATCTGACAGTCTCTTTAGACATCTTTGGGCACGANGTATACACATGGTGCACATACCAAGATGCAGGCAAAGTATCCATACACATAAAACAAAAGGACAATAAATAAATCTTAAATAATAAGATGATGACAGCATTAGGTCAAGCATGGGGTCCTGCTAAGTGTAGGACACTGTGGAGTTGCACAGCTGGCTGTGTTGAAGATGAATCTGTGACCAATGAGAAGACCCCAATTTTTGAAGTAGATGAGTGTTATGCTCTGGCATGTATGAATAAAAAGTATCTCTGGCAGCAATACGGAGAACTGTCAAATTATCGGACNAAGCCATTGCAATTTCTATGCAATTCAGGGCCTAAATCCTCACCTTAATGAAACAAGATATTCAAAAGTGAGTGAGAGCTTATATCACCATTGATTTCATGATAGCATTCACAATGGACAACACTACATAAATAAGTAATTATATATCTAAAATGAATAATGTTCTTCAAATTATGACAAATTCCTCTGCTAATAACTATATTTCAAAAGTATGTAGGTTTGTAAGAGACCAATACAGACTTTCAATATTCACNCTGTGTAGTCAAGATTTGAAGACTCAAATAAGGAAAACCTATAAATGTGTATGACAATACAGTCTTGACTATATACCACATTCANACAAGAAAACAGAAGATTCTGATACTTATTAAGCTTACNCTTTAGATCAACTTCACTTTAAAGCACAAACATATTAAAATTCTCTTTCCTCTATAAGCAGAGTACAGCTGTCAATAAATAAATGTAATGCAACTCTCTTTCTAAGCCTATTCTAAAATACTTCCAGAAAAATTTAGAGATGTAATGANATATTTTTAGCATACTACAAGCTAATAAAATATAGAGTGCTTGCNGTTAATTTTTATAAGGTGTTTAAAACTAAAATAAAATAATTTCATATATTTAGAATGTGTTTAAATCCTGCATTNAATTTATGCCAGCCATACTTAGGTATCGATGTCCAACTATACTTCATCCTGTGGTTTNAAAACCCTCATCCTCTTCCTTAGTCACAAAAATCATGACTCTATAGATATCTGAAGTCAGGAAATCATCAACAGGTTTAGATGCAGGAAAGGCTAAACATTTAGACTGACTTTCAACTCTAGAAGGTTGTGGTGCTGCGTCTAAAAAGGTGCTCAAGTGGGTGCCATATTGCTCTGTTGGAAACTTGTCATTTGGCCTGCTCTGGTGTCTGGAGATCTGTGTTCCAGAATAAACCTATAAACTGAGGAAATTCAACAGGAACTTGGGAATTGGGTCTGAATTACTTGGTGTTGGGTCTGAAATCCTAGAAATCTCTGGATGTGACTTTTATCTCATTTCTAGATGAAACAGACAGGAACTTACTCACTCCTGCTNTTATTGCATAGATGATGGAGTGTGTGAATTATTCTTACATAGATCTCAAGTAACTGCAAGGTCAGAGGATCTTATTTCCACAGTCCCTATAGAAGGTANGTTTGCCAGTCAGAACCTCATAAAGTATGGCCATATGGCATCCAATTGGTCCCAGGGATACAGCTGAGGAAGTGCTATCAGCTCGCCTGTGACTGGTGAAGTTCACAGAACCAAGGCTATGTATTAGCTAAGCCTTTCAATGCATTCAGAAAAGAAATGTGTGAAGCAGGTATGAAGCTTCAGTCGCAAGTTCATCTGTATGAGAAAATAACACTATTGTAATAATTTAATTTCTGAACTTACACTCAGCTACTTTTGCTCAGGAATGAGTCTAGCTGCTAAGAGACATACCCATGCCTGGGGTCCATGGTTACACCCTCTGAATCATCTTGTCAGGTTCTTAGAAGCCAGTCTATTGAGATTATATATATGCAAACCAGACTGTCATCTATAAGGTCATGTCTACCATCTCTCTNTGCCACTTTTACAACTCTGCTTCATGTCTAAGGATTTTCTTAGTCACTGCAGAGTATACCACGCAATGCAAGAGTCTATGACCAACCTCAGTACAGGAGCCTAGACATGGCGCAGAGCTGTATCTATCATGATTCTCAAGCTCTCCCATGGAAGGAAGCTCAAGTTTGCGGGAATTTCGAAACTAATGAGGTTTCTCTGGGTACTCACCTGGGATTTAACTAGTCAATGGAGGCAGTTAGAGTGCATGACTCTTTGCTCAGGAACTCCCTAAGACTAGGTCAAAACTGATAGACTATCATGTTTGACCTACTTCTTTGTTATCTCCACCCCAACACTTTCTAATCAAAACATTCTCTTGCTTTTTTTTTTTCTCAATGTTTTCATGACTCTCCTCTTCTCTAGAGCAATGGACAAAGCTGTCCAAGTGTACTAACCAGTGGGAGGGATATAGACTACAAAGAAATCCTAGAAAGGAAATTACATTTTATTTTGAAATACTATATACTACAAATAAGTTATGTAATGATCTAGTGTGCTGAAGCTACTTTTGAATTAACTTTTTCATGTGTATCACATAATTAATATAAAGGTGACATTTCCTATAACCAATGTTATTAAGCAATGATATTTCAGCTTGTATATATTTTTCAGATAGTCAAAATGATAATAAACATTGAAAAATAAGGTTTAATAATTGCATGAGTACCTTCCTAGTTTATACTCTGGTCTAGGACTTGTTATGTAGACCAGGTTGGCCTTGAACAGAGATCCTCCTGTTTCTGCCTTACAAGTACTGGAATTAAAGACATGTGACACCATGCCTTGCATAGAAGTTTAATTTTGAACATAATAAATTTGAGTTGCCTCAAATGTATCTAAGTGGAGATGTCCTATGTGCATTTGAATTTAAAATTCTAGAGTTGGGCCAGCAAGACAGCTCAGTGGGTAAAACACTTATCATGCAAGCCTGTCAACCTGACTTTGATCCCGGGAACACACAGTGGAAGGAGAGAACTGATTCCACAAAGTTCTTGTGTGACCTCCAAACACTGTATGGCACACATGCCCATCCACACATCATCATCGTTATCAGCATCAGCATCATCATCATCACATCATCTCATCTCACACACACACACACACACACACACACACACACACACACACACACACCACAATTAATCACCATCACCATCAAAATCTGGGGGCGGGGGTATCAACCCTGCCTCCTTGTACAGCTGTATATAGTAAGTAACCTTTGTTACTATATATCGTTTTGTTAAACTTGATAAAATAAACACACTGAGGTTCTGCAGTGCTGCAGTTTCTCCACCAGAGATTCCAATCCAATTTCTGTGTTCCCCTGTCTCCTTTCTTCATTCCCTTGCCACCCTAGTCAGGTCCAACTCCCTGCTGCAAAGAAAGGGCTCAGCACACATACATACGGTAATTCTGGCCTTTTACTAAGTTTAATTTAAGTGGCCAAATGGGTTGATAACACTTGAAAATATAAGCAGAGCCAATATATAAGAAGCATCTGAGTTAGTAAGAGCAAGGCATGGCAGAGCTGATGTAATGAAGTTCTTTTTTTGATGTACGTTTCTTCCCTGTTGCGTTTATTATGTTGAAGAGAAAGCTACCAACAGAAAAGTCATTTATAGAGGACTGTGATGTCTAGTCTTAATTGTCAACTTGCCAAAATCTAGAATCACCTAGAAATCTATTCAAGTTTTTGAGAGACTGTCTTGACCAATAAGTGGAAGTTGGAAGGCCCGTTTACTATGGGGAGGGGGGACCATCCCTGGCTGGGATTCTGAACTGTGTAAGCAGAGAAAGGGAGCTAAGTAGTGACATTCACTCTTTCACTGCTCTTTGAGAATTGACTATGAATGCTATGTGACCATCACATCAAGCTCCTGACACTGTGACATCCTGCCATCAGATCTTAACCTGGAACTGAGAGTCAACTAAACCATTTTCCCTTAAGTCTCTTTTGTCAGAGTATTTATCACACTAACAGGAAAAGAAAATAAGACAAGGACAAGACATTCCATGAAACTGGTTGATTGTAATCAACAAAAGAAACCATGTCTTGCAGCAACATTATGAACAATACATATATTAGATAGACCTA
>LZPO01117700.1:31307-41545 GCA_001675575.1 Neotoma lepida
GAAACCTCCCCTGTAGCATCACCTTGAGGCATCGGGAAATGTGAACAAATGGGCTGATGTTGACAGCTCCCTCCCTGAGCACCCAAACTCAAACATGCATGCATGCTTGCTGCAAATGAAGAAACCTTCATGACAGAGTTTGAGGAGGCGTGAAAAAGAGGAGAGGCAGCATGTCTAGCTCTTGAAATGGTAAAATAGCCTGGAACTCTGTTAGAATGTTTAAGGGATGAATTCCTCTTAACCTGAAATAAATCCACTTTTCAGCTAACATGCAAATAATATCAGGGAGTATAGCATTTTATCATGTAAAAACTTAAAATGCTGTTAGTTCATGGAATTCAGCTAGCCGTGGGTAAGTACATGGTTAGCATTTCTTCATGTATATTTTACTTAAACTCCATGAACTCAACAATCATTTCAACAACTCCAGCACCAACTGTAATTTACCTTAATCCATGTTCATTATGTTTTCCTTTCACCTGTACTTTGCTTGTCAGGCAATTACAAATTGAAGTTTACAAGACAATAGTGAAGAAGAGTTAGCTGAGATTATTAGTTTCAAAGAGCTTNGAAGCAAATAAAAATTTGTGAGCAAATATCAGGTTTGTCTGCATCAAAATTTAGTAAAAGCCACCTAGATTCTTTACATTGTCCTGTCAGTCAACGCATTGTCAATCAATTCAAACCACAGAGCAGTTAAAGTTTGGTCTGCAGCTTCTCTTTCTCCAAATTCCTGAATGAAAATTAAAACATACAGAGTTCTACACATTTCATCTGCAGGATTTCTTAGGAACAGTAAGCCATGGACTGTTATTCAGCTAGTCTACAATCTCCACTGACAAACACACTCCCTTGACTCCAGTGCTATTATCTTTGCATGTATACAATTGCCACTGAGTCCAATAATTACCACGTGAATATTTAAAATTTTTCCCTACACCCAGGAATCTCATGCTCAGACATCAGTTTCAGATGGCCTCATCTGGGTTTAGTATTACTAAAACTTCTTAAAATAAAAACGGATGTTAAAATGCACCTATCAAACTCAGTCTTGAAATTTATGAATGCCAGTGTTTCCTATTTAAATCTGGCATAGATTACAATGCCGTTTTTGTCACTTACATCTAAATGTCATCTCTCACCCTGATGTAAGAAGGCCGTCTACACCAAGCATGTCTGACTTTATCTATGTGCAGAGACTGCCCAGCAGAAGCCTTTGTCATTAAGAACACAGAAATAGCAACACAAGGAATTCCTTTTGAGACAATAAAATATTCCTTTTTTTACATACTGCGTGTATGTTAACCTTTTAANTAAGGTATCTTCAGAGATTGTATAGTAAAGAGAACCTGTTTTCAATTCACATACAACTGTACATCCTCATGCTTCAGTAGGTGCCTTCATTGCATTGCTTAGAATCCAAATGATTGCCTGGAAAAAAGTATGGAACCCACTTTGGTTATTATTCATAATCAATATAAGAATGCCACATATCATCCTTGGCAGCACTAGACACACTTAAAATTATGTATCTATTTTCATAATTATTTAATTGATGTCTGTCTTTACCAACATAATGTAAAATTTGCAAAAGTGTGAACTCTTTTTCCTTACACAAGTTACCTATAGTTCCTAATATTGTATCTTGCATAGTGAATGTATACAATAAAGATTTGTTGAAAGGAATGTGTGGGTCTAGTGCATAAAGGAAAATGCCATTCCATCGGCTAATTAGATCTATAACCTCAGTGTTTTGTCATCTCTCTCAATTCAATGTACAGGATGTTTGTGTGCTTATATTTACAAGCATAAAGGTGAATATGACAGTTTCTGCCCCAAACAATCTCATAACCTGAAAGTGGTGCATGTGTATAACTTTTAAACTGACAGCCACGACTACAAGCCTGACTTCTGCTAACACAGCTGACTCCAACAACCCTGCTAGGCAGGTCCCGTCACTATTTGTTTAACAGCACACAGGCCAAGGGCCTCAGGTGTAGTTGTACATGAGAGTGGAAGTCCCCATCATGATGCTGGTGCTCTTAGCATCAATACAATACAGCCTCCTTTGAGAAATGTAAGAATATAATGAACCCTGTAAAGAGTTCTGCGTAGGTCTATTGGGGCCATGTGAACTTGAAAGAGCACAGAAAGATTGTGCCGGGGTGCTGGACGGTGAGTAAGAGCTGCTCACCAGGAGAAATGTGGAAGAAGGAGCTCAACGCAGGCAAAGCGAGCAGAACTCAAAGTCTCAAATGTTCNCTTACACTGAACGGACACTTACCAGGAAGTTACCTTGAGGTCAGAATGTGAAGTCCTGTGAGTGCTATGCTAAAAGGTGTTAACTTTATTTTGCAGATTATTATCTAAGATAGAAAGATTTTATTAGGATATTAGTACTGTTAGAATGACGNTTTTTAGTTCAATTTGAGGCAGAAAGCAAGAATCTCACTTGATCTGTTTCTTGTGAAATCAGGGTGACCACTGACTTCACCTCTCAATTCCTTCTGGAAATCCTCCCTCCCCACCTCTTGTCAGGGAGATTAGAATCTTCCTTTGGTTTTAAAACTTCATTTCTTATTTTCATAGCTCTTCTGGAATTTTCCTCTCTTACTCCTACAGCTTGTGGTTAACTTTGCTGAGAAATGCAAGATCATGTACTGAGAAAAGGTTGTGTCACACCTAAAAGTGAGAAAGAAACTGAGCACTTTGGACACAGTTCCCTGAGGATCTAAGTGGGTTCTGACCTGTAAAAGGTACCATGAAAGATTCCAAGAGAGGGAAGCAACCAATAGTCCTACCCAGATACGATGCCTATAGACTAAGACAATGACCAAAATGGCACAATACNTCAAAGGGTACAATAGTGGCACACATACCTTGACAATAAGGAACAGCAATAGGACTTATGANCTGCTCAACACTAGAGAAAACTTGCCTTATACTGAAAGTCTGGCCAACTACCTAGGGCTAGTGAAGTCATGAGTTTTGGAGGAGAACCTACAACTTCCCCATTACTAAATTAGCATAATTGCTAACTACATTCTAAATATTTATCTTTATACCCACAGATGAGTATCCTCACCCGTTCATCGAGGAAACATCTACTTGCAACATTCAGAGACCATTATAAAAGAACACAACCAGTCAAAATGCAGAGAATAGGAGACTGTGTAGTGTCCAACCCCAACTGATACATCTAGAATGTGACTCCTGCACCTGAGGCTAGGGGATCATGGTGGAAGATTGGTACAAAGACTGTAAGAGTCATAAGAACAGAGTTTTTTTTTTGTGAGATTTTGTTTTCTAGAAATGTCGAAGAAGCTACACCCATGGTCACCTAAACAAGACCTGGAGAAAGATGACACCCATAGACTAACAAACAGAAGGGGAAATCTCATGGGGCCTAAGCCTTAGATGATGAACAACAACAAAAAAATGGATATCAGGTCTTCCCTAGGGAAGAGCCCCTGAATTCATTGTCCAATACCAAACAGTAATCCTTGAAATCATATATACACAAGTAACTTCATAATGACTGAGCAGGTTCTAGTTATATGTTTCAGAATATATATAAATATATTTATTGTCATTGGGTTTTTCATGTGTTTATAACAACAAAAAAAATAGAGGCCATGAATTTGGAAAAGAGCAAGGGGAGGGGTGCATAGGAAGTGTTNGAGGGAGGACAGGGAAAATGAAATGATGTAATTATATTTTAATGTCAAATAATAACTTGTTTTTCAAATTAGAGTTCTCCTAAAATCAAAAGAAACCCATCAAGAAAATGCATGCCCAGAGGAAGACGAAGAAACAGAACAGAGGGTGTGAGATAGCAGTAGAATATCTGAGCTAACAGAAGTAGGTTCTGGAGCCTACAAGATGCTGCAGAGGGTTGTGGTGCCTGCCATTGAGGCTGATGACCTTGATTCCTGAGACCCCCCCATGGGAGGAGAGAATTTACTCCCATAATTTGTCCTCTGCTATCTACAAGAGCTTTTTAGAATGCATGCACCCAGTCACATACAAAACAAGGAAAAATGTAATAAATGTTTTAAGTGGCTTCTGGGATAAAATTATCCGACCAATTATCAGCAACACTGATTACTAATGCACTTAACTGGATGTGCTGTGACTACACCGTTTTTAAGTGGGCTTGACTGAAACTCTAGTTATAATAAAACAATTAGAACATTTTAGACAGCTGTCATTTTAGCAGATTATTGTCTGCACTTTGCCTAAATGACTGTGATCACCTTCCACTTGGTTATGAGAGTAATTTGGAGGACTTTAAAGGTCCAGTAAATCCAAAACGCCACATCGAGCACGTAGGAGGCTGGTGAGGGGGAAAATACTTTAAAAAAAAAAAGAAATAAAATCATTTCCTGTGGTTAACATTTTAGAACCTGCTCCAGAACAGTCTGTACCAGTATTGTGGGTTTGTCGGTATCTTATTCATGAGCATCAGAAACAGACGTGTGCTGGTGCCATGCTCAGTAGGACGCATGTGTGAGACAGATTTGGAACGTGCATTTCTATTAGATGCAATTAAAGACTTATTGAATACACTGCCAAATACCACAAATATTAAACCATCTTAGAGTAAATTTACTACTGCTTTGACAGCCNTTTCAACAAAAATAACAGGTTATCCCAACAAATGAAAAGATTGAATACATGGAACTAATGGAAGCATTGCAATTGAAAACACTAACTCGGCAGAGACTAATTTTATTAATACAGTACAACTTNTGCACAGATTTAAAGCTACAGATTTTGTTTTAATAAAAGACATGGGGCTCCTGTATGTGAAAAATTAGGCAGCAGTTTTTAATTGGGTCTCTCAAGTAGAAATTAATTAAATATAGAATGGAGGGAAACTGCTCTCTATGCAGTAGAAGAGAAGAGAAAGGGAGCAATTGCTTGGGACCCAGGTCCCTCATGGCTCCCACCACCTTCATGAGTCAACCAACTGATATTGCCTACCTTTGAGAAATACTGTTTTGTTTTATGTTTTAAAGCAAGGAATCGTATTGCCCAAGCTGGCCTTGAACTCCTTATAGAGATGAGGCTGACTTTGAACTCCTTATGCCCTCCCCAATGACTCCACCCACTGTCTATTGTTTACTTTGAGAAACTTTTGACAAAAGTAAGTTTTGATGTGATTTATAAGGTTACCTAAGTAGAAATGGAGGAATTTTCTCTAAACAAAAAGGAAACTGACAACTAAGTTTCAACTCCCATTAAAGAATTTACAACCACCAAAGAATTGGCTGCTAAATGTGTGTGTAATATTTCTTAATATGATTTCATAAAGGCTTATTTTAAATATAGAGGCAAAATTTGTTCTTGCTGTAGGTCCTATTTTGTTAGGAAAGTAAATCATGTAAGTATACACTTAGGAAGGAAAGAACTTCAGCCAAATTAAATAGTCTTCCTTCCCTGACTTACCACTTTCATTATAAAATGTAATGCTGAATTTTATCATCTTGGAAGGATATTAGATTTGTATAAGCGTACTATATCTACATATTCTTCACCACAATGAAATAACATGTATCACATAAATTTGGATTTTCATCTTTTAAAACATGGTAGAATGGATACATATCTCTTCATAATGAGAAAAGTGTTCGATACACTGGAATTAGTATTTTTCCATTGTCATAGNTAATTTCTCTACCTTTTCTGAGTCTTTACAACATACATCAACCAATTCCACAAATGTTGCATATTTATTATGGTTTAATCACTAAAACATAGAGATATCATTGAGAGAGACAAAGGAGAGGAGAAGAGAGGAGGAGGGGAGGGGAGGGGAAGGGCTGTCTCTTATACACATCTAGATGTGTATAAGAGACAGGGGGAGGGGAGAGGAGTGGAGGTGAAGTGTAGAACAGCAAAGAATGAAATCAATTAGAGTACTTGCATGGCAACTTAGTGTAGGATAGCAGAGGTGAAGATAATTTGAGGGTTTGAAGTCCAATCTAAAGATAGAACCAGTAGATTTTTATGGTGTGTGGGATGTGAGAGGTGTAATTAAGGGGGGAATCTCGGGCTTCTTCTGTAGGACAGAGTTCAGCTGATCAAGAATGCTAATAATATTGTCTGAGATAGGAAGAGCAGAAAGAATCAAGTAATTGGCTGCTTTCAAGCATCTGATATACCTAGATACAGATGTACAAGACATGGGTACCAGAGTCTTACAGTTCTAGCACTATTGGAATATACAACACCCGGGAGATTATTGTAAATACGTTCACTTGAAAGACTGACGAAGGATGGACAGAGCACACCTTTTCCTGATATGCCGAAATTTCCAATCCTTGAGTGGTTTTCCCTGCTATGGGTAGCTATTTGCTAAAGACAGTTAAAAACAAAAGCAAAAAACTAACCTAAAAATGACCCACTCATGTGCTAAGCAGCCAATGCACAGCCCACAAACCTCTAAACAAGTACTTTATTTGATTCTCTGGAAAAAGTCCCAAAGCCTCTATCTCTAGGCTGAATAGCCCCAGGAGGAAATTATTCAAACTACCAAAGAACTACCTTAACCTGAATATCTGTCATAAACTTACTTCTCTATCCCTATCATTAATTCTTCTTGACACTGGATTGTCAAAGACCTTACACTGTGAAATTGGGAATATAACACAATAAAAATTATTTTTCTGGAATTATTTCACAAATAAATGAACTACCTAATATTGTGTTTTAAAAAATCACAGAAATACTATCCTTTAAAGAGAGAAAAAGAATAGCTGGATTACATAATGTCTTATTTATGCAACAGTTACAGTATTTGTGTGTATACATACAAACACACACACACACACACACACATATATATATATATTTGTACACATAGAGGTTATTCATATAACACATTTTAGTAAAGTTTTATTTCTGAATTTCAGTTTTAAGTTTGATTTAATACTTCTATTTTCACAAACATTTTTAACTGATAGGCAACCTAGAGTCTAGTCTATTTTATCTATATTTGAGTGATAAAATCATTCTTAGAATGGAAAAAAAATGACTTGTTCATTAAAATGCTTATATAAAGAATGCAATCCTTCTGTAAAGTGCATTGCTGACATACCTACTACTTTTTTTGGTTGACAATGGAGAAAACTACCATCTTCAGGGCTAACTTAGATCAAACAATGCACAAGGAAAGAAAAAAAAGCTTAGAGCCAGGCACTAGTGTCACACATCTTTAATGCCAGTGCTTGGATGGTAGAGGCAGGCAGATATCTATGAATTTGAGGCCAGTCTGGTCACAAAGTGAGTACCAAGACAACCAGGACTGTTACACAGAGAAATTGTCTCAAAAGAACAATGAAAACAAAACAAAAAACCAATGCATAAGGAATAGTAGCCATTTGAATGGCAGCTGCCAATCAANCATGAAATTGTTTTCTTTTAATAATGAAATACCTTTGGACACATCTTATTGAGGAATTACAGTCTTCACTGTCCACCTAGCAGGGACCTAATAACCATGTCCTGAAAGAACACATAATAAATTGAGAATTATTCAGGAAGGACCCAACAATCATGGATCCAACTGACTCTTTCTGCTCAATCTAAATAATTATAATTACTCTTTATAAACAAAGAATATGATAACAATAGGGAGAAATCTATATAAATAATCCAAGCAGAAGATGTTTGTCTAGAAGTCCTAAGCCATCAGATACAGCTGGAGTCATAGCATGCATTCCTGTAGACCAAGCTTAGAGACACAGAGACTCTGCATCTGAAGCCAGATTCAATGGTGAATATCTCTCACGGTTTTCCTTTAGAGAACACATCCCATTGACTGAAACCGGAGACCATGTCTTTTGGATCATTACTGTCTCTTCACTTGGCACCGAGGGAAGCCATACTCAATAAACACTCATGAAACTGCTCCAAGTTTCTTCAGTGAGATCACAATCCAGCCTTACCTCTCTGAGACAAGAGCTGGTACCCTTGGTTGAGATTTTCACTTCTGACACTTCTCAGGAGTCGTCACTACACAATCTCTTCCCCTGTTCTGCAGGGTTGCTGTCGTTGTTCAATTTACTACTGTCACATTCTAAAATGCATATAGGGCTCTTCACAGACTCACATCTCAATAGGCAATGCTATTTTTACAAGTAAATGGTTATTTTCATTTTTATTTCATTATTTTTAATTTACATTTTAATTAGTGTTTTGTGGGGTGTGTGTGTGTGTGTGTGTGTGTGTGTGTGTGTGTGTAGGTCCATGCATGTTGTGGTGTGAGTGTGTGGAGGTCAAAGGGCAACTTTCAGAAATTGGTTCTATCCTTCCACTTTAGGTCCTAGGATGTGAAGTTGGGCATCATGTTTGTGTGGCAAGCAATTTTACCCATTGGGCCAACTCACTTTCTTAAAAGTCTAAGTAAATAACAACTCAGAGTCTTAAGAGTTGCAATGTAAGAAGTCATTAGCATTAATTATAAGTGAAACAGTATGGGCTGGAGAGATAGCTCTGTGGTTAAGAGCACTGGCTGATCTTTCAGAGGTCCTTGGTCCTTGGTTCAATTCAAAGCAACCACATGGTGGCTCACAACCATTTCTAGTAGGATGCCCTCTTCTGGCAGAGAGGCATACATACAGATAGAGCACTCATACACATAAAATAAATAAACAAATCTTTTTTTAAAGTAAAACAGTAATATCTATATACTATGACCTGAATTTCCATAACAGTTCACATTTACAGTCCCTANTATACAGACATCTTGACCTTTACTCTCTAACCCTCTACTAGCTTTATAATCTTGACNATAATCTAATAACCAGGATGCTTAGCTGCAAGAGGGTTCAACTTGGGTCCTTCTCTGTCTTTTTGACACACATAGGAGAGAACTCATAGCTAATTCTANCCCCACCCATGCCTTCTGTTAACCATCAAACAAAAATGTCTGCAAAATAACTATAAAGAGGCAAATGTTCATCATCCTGGTCAAAAAATCAAACTGATGGNNACATTCATATTTAAGTAAAATATCACAAATGCCATAATTTTTAAAAATCAAAACAATCTCTGTACANTAAGAAATACTTACATGCTTCAGGTTTAAGACCTAGTCTGCATTTTCACATTCTCCAGAAAGTTGAGAAAAACAATTTCAAAGGCTCAAAGGAGCTCTCATTAGAAATGAAGTATGTTAAGTTCTCCAATAGAGATGCCTATTATAAGGAAGTAAGTTATTTTATTGCAAATTCTCAACAGTTAAAGATGGGGCTGAGTAAGTTTCANTCATCCTTATTGAATTGTTAAGCTATTCTTAAATANAGCATACAGGCCTTGATTCCAATTAATTTAACTTGATTTTCAGGAGTAGGGGAGGTCGTAAACCGTTACTCAAAATGCACCAGTGTTCACTTATTTTTGTTTGTTTTGTGAGGCAGATTTGATGTGTAAGAAAGACAATTAGACGTAATAGGAAACACAAAGGTTAAGAAAAAGAAAGGCTGTCTGACGTCAGTGAGATACTCTAGAGTACAGTGTGTCATTTCCTCAAAAAGATGCAGAAATCAAGACATACTCAAGTGTGGGCACAGGATCCTTGTCTTTGCTAAGGCTTCTGTTGCTGTAAAAAAAAAATGACCAAAGCAAACTGGGGGTGAGTTTATTTCATCGTACAGCTTGTGGTTCATCATGAAAGGAAGTCAACACAGGAACTCAAGGCAAAATCTGGAGGCAGGAACTGATGCAGGCNGTGGAGGAGTGCTGCTTTCTGGTTTGTTCCCCATGACTTGGTCAGCTTGCTTCCTTAACCACTGAGGACCACCTACCCAGGCGTGGCAACATCCACAATCATTAAGCAGAAAATGCCCTACAGTCTTGCCCACCCATGAATGGAGGGGTGGGAGATCACCTTCTCAATTGAGGTTCCCTTTTTCCAAATGACTTCTTCAAGCTGACAAAACACTCCTCAAGAGAGAGTTATCAAGACTAGTTTTTACAAAGAATAATTAATGCCTTTATTAGTGAGTCATCAGTGCTTGTGATTTGGACCAGAAATGTGTCTTGACCTTACTTAGAAATCAAAGACCAGTCAACATAGCATTTACTTAGAGTCTGAGTCAAACATTTCTCTCGACATATGCTAAGGAATATGGAGTTCATTCTACTCTTCCCTTCTCTCCTATCTCTTCTCTCTATCCTTTGTCTTTCTGTGATGTGAATGTACATGCAAGCATGTATACATGTGTGTGTGT
>LZPO01117702.1:20851-37242 GCA_001675575.1 Neotoma lepida
GGCCTCTCTTGGTCCGATTGATACTCTTGGTCCAATGGGAGCTCTTGGTCTAATTAGGGCTGATGGAATCTCTTGGTCTCAATCAGCACTGCTGGGCTCTGTCTCCCAGGAGGATGGAGTTTGCCAGAGGTGGGGTTTCAGGGTTACAGGATTGGATGGGGGGATGGTGTTGGTCTAAGCTGTCTGCAGGAGACCTGCCTACTGGCCTGAAACTGGGACTGCAATGGGTGATGGTGCAGGGGCACAGGGCTGTGGCCCTGGACCCAGAGCCGAGAGGCTGGGGTGATCGCCTAAGGGGATACTCACCTCTAGGTCCCAATCAGCACTGGCAGGCTCTGTCTCCCAGGAGAGTGGAGTTTGCGGGAGGTGGGGTTTCAGCTGTAGAACTTTTTATAATCATTGTGTCATTTGGGACCTATCTGGTCAAAGCAGTAGAACAAAATAATGTGAGGACAATTTAAAATAGCTATATATATTTTTTGTCCATCCATTCTTTGTCATTCACTGTTTTCCGCATGACAGTTACATTTTCAAATTTAAACAGAGCTAAGTGCTGAACTATGTCAGGGAAAGTGTGGGTGTTGATGAAAGCAGCTCATGACTGCCTAAGTACTGTCTTATTTGCATATCTTCTCAGTAAGCACTTGTTTTCCCCTCAGATTCTTAATCAAATAGAACTCAATGCATTTTTCCTAATTGTAATGGCTAACATTGATTGCAAGCTGACAGGAGCTAGCCTCTGGGCACAAATAGAAGAGTTCACCTATATTAAGTTTACCTCAGTGAATGTCTTGAGGAATTTTCTTGATTATGTTAATTGAAGCAGGAAGATCATTGCTGATAATGAGAAGTACATTCTATCAGTGACCCCGATTTAAGGGAGTCTGAAGGTTACTCTTGTCTGGATTGTCACTCTGGCTTGTTCATGTGTTTATCAACTGGTTGCTGCCAATGCCATGGTCATTGTTGCAGGTGACATTCTCTGCTGACAGAAACATAATTCATCAGCCTTTGAAGGTACACTGAATTTCAGTGGTTCTCGGGAATTCTTGAGACCCTAGTGCCAACTGGGTGCCCTGAGACATCCAGTTTCATGCACTGAGAAGGTACCAGATTCTCAGCCTCTGTGAAAACAGCCATTGTTGGACTACATAGACAGTAAGCCACTCTATAAATCTCCTTCCATATATATTCATTCTCTCAGGTCTGTTCTTATAGAAAACCATACCTGAAAACTCACCATTACATTATGTTTAAGAATGTAAAATATAAAATACTAGAGTGTAGATTTCCAAGAGTGGGAAAAAATATAAAAGTCATCTAGAAATGATACTTTTTAAATATTTCTAGTACATGTCTGCAGACATGTGAATATAACCATATTGATTTTCTTTATTCTACTTACCAGTAGTATTAGCATGAGATCTGCCATTTAGATTTTTCTAACAATGAGATCCTCAGCATTATAGGCTCCATAATGTAGAGTAGCTATTTTAATAAATAATTTAAAAGATGATACCTTTTGGATTTTTTCTGGTTCAAATTTATTACTAACCATGGATGCTAAGCCTAACTTTCTCTCTTATTTCCTATATGATGCATAGCATTAAACATTTTGATAAGTAATTGAACTGGATATTTCTCTGTGCAATTCCGCTTAGTAAATTACCTTGCTTTAATTTTTGTGATTCATTTAAACCAAAATCCTCTGTCAATATTTTCATGTGTTTGTTCTATCTAACTATATGATCTTTCCTTATGTTTAATTAGCAAATTTTTTTTTCCAATAGTTGGACATCAATATATATATGAATAGATTTATTATTATTACCAATATAGTCTAATAAAGTAAATGTTAAGCTGAAATCTATGTTCTAAGTGTACTGGTTGGCACATAATATCGGATCAGTCAGTCAGTTGGTCAATGCATATAATTGGGTACCAGGATCTTACTAGGATTTGACTTGGAGTCAGAAAAATCTAACAAATCACATTCAAGAAAGAAGTAAAGTAGTTAAATTTATACATTTATTACAACATTTAAATTTGAAGACTACACCATCTGGCTATAGTTTAAGTTTGAAGCTCTTTTTTTAGAAATTTGATCATTGGTATAACAATGTTAAGTTATTCTGAGATATCTAAGAGATGAGACTTAGAAAAACATATCTAAGTTGTTGAAGTCAATATTTTTGGGAGGGATTATTGCAGTTGTAGAACACCACTTAGTTCCCCAGGGAAAAAAGTGTTACAAAGCAGCATGCCTCACTCCTGCTTCCTGTTTTCTCAAGTGATCACTCCTCTCTCCATGAGGCCCTCACCTAAGACCAAACCAATGGGCTAATTGAGCTTAGTTTTTCAGCTTCAAAATGTGTGAATTAAATAAGGTTCTCTTCTATACACATTATGCAACTTGATTTATTTTGTTACAGCTATAGGAAACAGACAAATATGAGACGTAATCAATTAAATATTTTAAATTATTGAAGGGCCTCAGGATTTATCTTCTATTACTAAAAATATAAACAAATATATTGTTTTTCTCTGTAGTCAGACAATTAACAATATTTGTTTATGTCTAAACTTTTTCATATTTTGTCTCTATTTCTCTTTTTTTCCTGTAGCAAAATGATTTGTTCAATGTACATGACAGACAACATGACAATCAACCTATAATTTTTCTTGTTACTATGTATATATTATACAGGAAACTTTAAACACTATAGTAAGAAAAATGCAAAGAGAAGACATCCCTGTCAAAACATAAAACAGGGCCTTCAGGGTGCTAGAAAACCATCTGTCTAGAGAAATGCTTCTATAGGTTCAGCTACAGTGTACAAGAAGCTTCCAAATGCCAACAAATACATACTCAAGTCTATAACAAATTGTAGTTTCAGAAACATAAAATTACTCAGAACTAGAATAACGGAACGATGGGAAATAAACTTTAATGTATTAGATAAATCAGAAATGATTTTCCTTCTGCCAGCTTAAAACAGTGTGTCAAGATTTTTTTTTTTAACTTCTTAAAGTGGAAATAAAGGGTATGAATCCTGAGCAAGAAGGGTTTATTTATTTATTATTTCTAGAATTCATTTTTGTTATTTTGATCAAGGACAAAAGGAAGGTAGGCAGGTTATGCTGACCTTTAACACTCAGTTTCCTGTCCCACTTTCATGGTGCTAGAGTGGAGAGTTGATTTCATACTGAAGGGACCTTATAATCTTTCTCCCAAACCAGGACAATTTTGAGTAATAAAAACTACTGGCCCTCTGACTGCAACACTGCACAAAATTTAGAACTAGAACACCCCTGCAGACTACTTGGAGCTTCAAATGCTAACATTATCACTTCATTAGTTACTNTTCTTTACTGAGATTAGTTAAAGCATTTGGACTTCATTTTACTCACTTACAAAAATGAAGTCATAGCATCTAATTTGAAACCAGAAAAGACATGATGTCTCTTGATATTAATATTAATTAATTAAAATAGTGGTAGATGTTCCATAATATTGAGGGGTGTAAAAATGTTACCTGATCAAAATTTAGTGAATTGTAATGTATTTCAAGGTTTTCATCGCTTTAATAATTTGTATATGTGTACTCTGGAATGTGATCACACTACAGACAGGGTTACCCCTCTCCTTTGGCATACCGTTGCGTTTAGAGAATGATACACCTCTTAGCTCTAGTGGCAGATTAAAACAAGTAGATAGCCATTCTAGGTAAGCTCAGTCAAACCAGAGAATACGTTTTTCTCAGAGACCAGAGATTTCCTTTGTGTGTGTGTGTGTGTGTGTGTGTGTGTGTGTGTGTGTGTGTGTGTGTGTAAGAAGACTGTAAAACTTTCTAGTCTGGCGAGCTAACAATGAAGGAGTAACAGAGTGTGTGTTNCTTTGTACCCAACAGCCTCCTCCCCAAGGTCTGGATATTTCCCTCTATATAGAATGTATGAAGTAAGTCTCTGTATGTAGCCTAGAAAGCAGGCTTCAGAGCAAACTAGTTTGTTCTCCTCTGGGCTCATATAATTTCCTGACAAATTTGCAACTCAGGAAACTCATCCCTGTACCACCAAAGCAGCTGCAGAAAAAAGCCATCCCCAGCCTTAGGGCTGTATTCTAATAAAATGCTATATAAACATTCTGAAATTAGAAATATTTTATATGTTCCAAAATAGTACTTTCATTTTTGCTTTTTTCAACCATTTAAAAATATACTTACCTCCTCTGATATAGAAAAACACACAGCACATCATTATTATCTGTTAGGCCATAATTTTTCAATCCCTGTGTGATCTTTCTGCTTATTTTCAAATATCATAGAGGTTTGTTTTTGTTTTGTCACTTGACATAATTTAAGTAAAAAGAAGACAACACATCCTCAGTAGAGGACCCCCAAAAAACCAAAACACCAACACTAGATAAGTATCGACATAATTAAAAAATGTCTACACAGTTATTGGCAACACATTACTTTTACATTTAGTAGCATGATCCCAATAGTAGTACACTTAAAAATTGTGTTCACAAAGAACTGTAAAATCATGTTATTTATGGAGTCTTAAATCTGTCTTTTGTAAATAGAAAGTAATTAAATCAGTAACTGATTGACATATCTACTCACCCATACTAAAACTAAATCCACAAAACATATGTGTATGAATGTATGTATAATAATTTAACAATTTAGTGCTAAATACATGTGTAGTCATTATTAATCTGTTCATTATGATTTGAATATGATTTTAATTAGTCCTTTCATTTTTTATATGTTGGAGACTCCATCTTCAGTGATGCTGGGTTCTAAGATGTTTAAAAAGCAGGCAATAGTACACAGTATCTACATCAATTTAAGGGTTATGCCACTGAAAGAGATAAGTGTAGCCCACATGTCCCTTTTTACTTTAATGTTGCTTACCATTAGTATAGGTTATACACACACTTCTGAAGGTTTGTGTGTAGCCACACACTAAGCCACAACTAAGAAAGAAACTTCAGCATTTGTCTATCTGTGTCTGAGCTACCTAATTCAGTACAGTNTTTTCTTGTTCCATCCATTTACCTGCAAATTTCATGAGTTGAGCTGGAACCACCTAGAATACGTCTTTGTGAAGACTAACTCTCATAGTATAGAAAGGTATTATGCAAGTAGACAAGGGAAAAAAAATCAATAGTCCTGCCCAGGTATAATGTCTACAAACTACAAAATATAACATAACCAGAAAGGCAAGATATTCAGAAATGTACAATAGTGACACATATAATCTGAGGGTAACCAACCAGTTATCTAATTGGACTTAAGGCCCCTTTAATATGAAGGAAGTTATGACTAACTTATTACCCAGGTCCACTACCCAAGACTGGTAAGGGCAAGAATCTAAGAGGAAAACCTGCTACTGCCACTTTCCTAAACCATTATAATTTTCAATCACCGTCTANTATACTTACTTTATACCCACATTAAGCACAGCTCTCACCACTCCATCAAAGACATTGCTTTCTGTAGCAGATGGAAACCATTACAGAAACAGGTGACTGGTCAAAATGCAGAGAACAATTTGCTATGGGGTTGCCTAACACCAACTGGTACATCTACAATGAAGGTTTAGGGAACATCATGGAAGAGGAGAAAAAGATAACTAGATACCAATGGACCAGGACAACTGCTGTGAGCTGGTGTCTCCTGTGTATGACAGCGAAGTTGGACCCATGAAATTTGAACTTTATGATTGCCTAAATAAGACCTGAAAAATGAGAACGCCAATTGACAGGGCATCATAATTAGGAGAAATATCACAAGACATTACTGAGAGATGAAGAACTAAGGCAATTAATGGCTGCTGAGGCAAGAATCAATTTTCTCTAGCAACAAGCTTCCAATAGGTAATTCAATGCCGTGTTCAGCCGTAAACACTTAAGACATTTGAGCGATACCTAATGAACTCAGTAGGATACATATAAAAATATATATGTATATGTATATATATATATATATTCCTTCTTTGTTATTGTCATATATACATAATATATTTACATGTCATGTAATACAATCATAATATAATGACTAATGTATATATAAATTTATATTTAAATATAAATTTATTTATTTATTTTTATTAAAAGATTTTCTACTCATTTTACATACCAACCACAGACGCCCCTCTCCTCCCTCATCCTGCCTCCCTAGCCCTCCCCCTCCAAGAAAAGGTCTCCATGGAGAGTCCCTAGAGCCTGGCACACTCAGTTGAGGCAGGTCCAAGACACTCCTCCCTGCGTCAAGGCTACCCCAGGTGTCCCACCATAGGCACTGGGCTCCAAAAAAGGAGCCCCTGCACCAGGGACCGATCCCGATCCCGCTGTCTGGGGGCCACCAAACAGTTCAAGCTAAACAACTGTCTCAAGCTTCCAGAGGGCCCAGTCCAGCACCATGGGGTTCCACAGTTATTGGTCCACAGTTCATGCATTTCCACCAGCCTGGCTGGCTTCATGATCTCAATGTCTCTTGTTCCATAGAATCTCTCCTCTCTCTCATTAGTTGGACTCCTGGAGCTCTGCCTGGTGCCCAGCTGTGGATCTCTGCATCTGCTTCCATCTGTCTCAGACAGGGCTCATGGGGGCTTCTTAGCTATGGGTCCACAATTCATGTGTCTCCACTAGTTTGGCTGGTCATCTCTCTACACCTTCCCATCATAATGTCCCTTGCTTTTAGAAGCCCCTGTCTCTCCCGTCGATTGGACTCCTGGAGCTCAGCCTGGTGCCCGGCTGTGGNTCTCGGCATCTGCCTCCATCAGTCTCTGGATGAGGGCTCAATGATGACAGTTAGGGTATTCATCCATGTAATCACTGGAGTAGGCTTGTTCAGGCACCCTCTCGATTATTTCCAGTAGTCTAAGGTGGGGTCATCCAGGAGGTTGGAGAGAGGGAAAGGCAGGGAGAAATGAAGCAAATACAGTACAACTATATGAATTCTCAATAAACAGTATTTGAAATAACTTCTTCAGACTATGTCTTCTGAGGACTATNCGGAGTTATGTGACTAACTCAGGTGATAAGTTACGAATGACACACAACTTTTGGCTGACAAAACATATATTATTTTTAACCGAGCATCTCCAGCGCTCAGTCTTTGATAGAACAATTAACTATTTTAAGTGGTGGTCACTCAGTCAGCTTCAGGCCAGGATTGAGCATGCTTGCAGATTCACAGACTGTCCAGGAATGGAAATGAAGCAGGAAAGGGAAACTAAGCTTGCTTTTGATGTATTAGTGCTCAAGATCGGGCTTCCTGCACTGTATCAATTTAAAAGTTGTTTATTAAATAAAACATAGTAATTTAAAGTCTTTGCTGTATTCTTTCCATTAAAAAGGCAAATATTCTTTACATTTCATGACTGCCTCATCATTCACCTTCAAAATCCACAAGGCATAAAATTTCCCCCACATCTGGTTAACACAGTNTTGCAGACAATAAACATAATGCCAAATATATTTATGCAGACAGGTGTAGCTATCACCATTAAACATTNAAATTGTTAATGTGGATCAAAGTAATTCCATTATACCCACTCACCTCCTGAAAGAAGGTCTGAAGGAAGTCAATTATGAAAAATAAGAAATAGTATGAATGATATTCTGTGCAAACAGATGCCCTCTGGGGGCATTCCATTCTTATCTGTGAGCAACTCCCATCCTTCTCTGAANTCGTTAAGGACTGGGGCCTGAAAGAAATGTAATTGTTAATCTGTAGATTCTGGTGTCTTTTCTAAGCCCCCACTTAGTGCTAAAAGCACAGTAATATAAATTCTGCATTGTAAGTATTCTTCCCTGATTTAAGGGAATGAAAGGGCAAACAGGGACCCTCCACAGTTTTCCTACCTTTTACCACACAATCAATTGCATTCAGTCTATTGCTGCAAATTCTCTAGTCCTGTGTAGCCCTAAATCACTGGTATTCAAAGGTTTTATTGCACATTCACACTCATTTGTCATTTGCAAGGAAGTCTAATTGAGTAAATTTACAGTTGGGTGAGTGCTTCATTTAGACTGTGCATGTTTAATAAAAGCTTTTTAAGTTACTAATCTCAGCTCAGGAAACAACAAAAGTGCTAGAGGGTTGAGAATACAATATAGCAGGTAAATGTTATGGTGTGACATTTCCTGCTAATGTTTCTAAGTAACTGAATTTACTGGCTTTGGATTGTTTTTACACATACAATGTGCTTTCCTGAACATTTTAGCCTTTTATTCCTACCGTGTGAGGAATGTGTTGGTGGAATCATTCCTCAGTCAAAATGCTGCAGTTAGCTGAAAATAGTGTCAATAATTATTGCCCTGTAGGAGAGAGCCTAAAATAGTATCTCAGTTGAAATAACTTCCAACATGTTCTAATAAAAATAACTCTAAATAGTAAGAGTAGATTTCAACCTACGTTACTCTGCAGTCATTTTTGATGTTCAACTTAAATATTAAACTATATGGATCATATATGGAATGGGGCTGCACAGTAAACCTTGTCTTACCCACATACATACACACACATACACATATATACATGCACTCACTCACACACACACACACACACACACACACATACACACACACACAAAATCTCATTTGTCTTTCAACCTTATGTTTCAAAGAAAATGAGAAATTGTAGAAAAGACAGAAATGTTAAGGTTCAAAATCATGGCAGAAAAATTCATCACAGAACCCAGACACTTCAATCTCCAATTTCTTCTTTCTTGACTCTGGTGCTGAAATTGTTTAGCCACATAAAATATCAGTAAGAAAAAAAATCAAATATTTCCCATGAACAATGCTACATGACAAAAATGGACTCTATGGACCTGATGCCAATAAGAGCCTGCCTGGTGTCTATTAGCCTGTAAGTGTGAGTGCCTCTATATTTCTTAGCTGACAGACTATGGAAGCATTACCACACAGCACTGAGCATCTCTTTAAAGTCCATTGTTCTGAATTCACTCGTCTTAAATGCAAGTGTGGATCCACTGCAACCACTTAGATTATTCAGATTAAAATTTGAATAAAATAAGAATACATAAACACATTAGAAATGGTGTTAGTGGAAAAAATGAAGAAATGGAGATATTAGTACTATCTGGTAGAATTCTAACATTTTCTTAGCAAAGAATATACAGTGGGCAAAGCAATCATGGCATTCTCTAGTGAAAATGGATGGTCAAAACTGCAAATATTAAAAAGACAAATGAAAATATTACTCACCAATAATATTTTGAATTGTGGTACAAAATTCCTCTAAAATTATTTGAAGGACTGAGGAGATGCCTCAGTGGGTAAAACACTTGCCATGTAAGCAGTAGGTTCTTAGTTAAAATCCACGGAATCCACATAAGAGCCAAACATGCCTGTAATCCCAACACTCTTTTGGGGAGATTGGAGACAGAGACAGGAAATCCTCAGCAGCTTCCAAACCAGGATTCCAGCTATGTACCAGGGGACAATAAGGAGATCTTGATTAAAATAAGGTGGACGGCAAAGACTGACCCACAAGGTCTTTATCTCACCTATGTGTTGTGCTGTAGTAATGCTTGCCTATTGCCTACACTCATAAATACACATGTGTGTTGCATGCACATGCACACATATACATAGAGATTCTTTTAATGGAATTCAATTTGAGTTGCATTCACACTCCTTTTTCCAATGTATCATTTGGAAGCTTAAAGAGCAGTGATACAGGGAAATACTTTATTGACATATAAAGGAATGTTCCAAACAGGGATCAAATATTTGAATTCACCTTTATTTTGTTTGACAGCAATTATTGAGCAGCTTGTATTCCAGATGCTGATGAGAGTAGGTGCACAAATGCACTTTCTATTTTATGAGAAAAGTAAAGATTGCATAGAGAAGGGCTATACAGGTAGTTTATGCTTTTATAGACATGTAAAACNTATTGAATAATATGTTAATGTGCTTAAAGTTAGTTCTATNGAAAGTCAAAATTGACTAGAATTTTATTGATAGCAGAGTATGTAGAATTGTTGCTTGAGTTATCACTCGCTCAAAAGCTTTACTCAAAGGAGTCACAGCTACCAGCCTGCTCCATCAGTTACAGTTCCATTCACTTCCCTGAAGTGGCTTCTTTTACCAAGACTTCATAACACTGAGATTCATTTGATGACTTATTTTTCCATAGCTGCTATTATAATAGAATATGTTAAACTGGCAATTCACAAATAATATAAATTAATGTCTTCCCAGTATAGAGGGTTGGGAGACTAAGAAGAAGTCATTGGTTGTGGGCTAGGTTTATACTTTCAAGCGGAGACGTAAAATGATGCTCTCTGGAAGGNATGAAGAATGATTGGTAAATAAAGGGATGGACAGACTAGAACAGACTTGCTAACTGGGATAAAGATTTTTCATTGGAAATTTTACTGGACTGATAAATGCTTTCTTAAGTCACACTTTCGGGTGGGTTTATGAAGGCATTTCCAGGAAGAATTAAATATGAGTGAAAAACCACACGCTCTATAACACTAGAATATGGTTTGGAACCCCAGACTAAAAGGGAAAAATAAAAAGGCCTGCAGAGCATCACCATCCATGACTTCTTGCTTCAGGTACACTGAGGTATGTGCAAGCAGCAGCCTCATACACCAGCTAACACATCTAGAGTTCTCCTTCTCACTGAGTCTTCGCTAGCTCAGGGGACTGGAAAAGCAATTCATTATTTGAGCTGCCTGACCAGGAAATCACCCTTCTAAACTCTTTTATGAGGTACTGAATATTCCCTTGGAGTTTTGACTTATCAACTCTTAAATTCAACTCCTCTTAATATTAGCTCAATGGCAATTAAGTTTCAGCACATGAATTTTGACAGGGACATTCAGAACATAACAGCTAGTGAAAAAAATTTACATTGCCTCCTGCTTCCTTACATGGCCTCCTACTTCTTGTTTGTAGTACCACTATGGGTTTACAAAACATAAGGAATTAGTTTTCTCTCTCTGAAGGCTGAGTTTACTATTTTCCCTGTTATGAAAGAGTAACTTCTTCAATATGTGTATTAAATTGTGTCAATTGGTAAAGATATCTTTGAATCCCCCTGAGAGCACAATTTACATTAATCCTGCTCAGCAAATAAGGACAGATTAGCTCCTTTTGTTGCTGCAACAAATTATCACAAACTGAGTTGCTTAAAACAGTATCTATTTATTATCTCCTGTGTTGGGAGTCAGAAATCCAGGCAAGCAAGGTGAAAATGGGCTGGTTCCTGAAATCAGAACTCAAACCTGAGTATNAGAGATTTTTTTTTCAGTAAACACTTGGGTGAGTGTGAGGCCCTATGCATTGAAGATGTTGGTTAAATCTAGCACTGGTGGCTGGGACAAGAGTGCCTGTTTGGCTGTTGACTGTCAGCCAAGAGTAAGCTTTGCTTTCAGGGTTTTCCTGACTGCCTCTTTACATTTATATTTGTTTACCTNATCCTGTGAAATAGCACAGCTAGTTCAGACACTCTAAACTTCCTGCTTCACCTTTGATCCTGTTTCTGCTCTGGCAGGATCACTGATTGATTTCTGTAATTCCAGCTACAGGATTTTCTTTCCTTTAATGCCCTAAGAACTTAGATTGGGTTTATTCTTATTTTTGAGGAAAATTTATCCATATCATTGTCATTAATTTTAAGGGGGTATTTTCATGGTTGGCCCTAGATTAGTATAAATTTAATAACTAAGGGACAGAAATTTTGCAGGAACTTCTTTACAATTATGCTTAAAANAAAGGGCTAGCATGAAGTGACAGCATGCGTTACCACAAGTAGAGTGAACTTAACCTAGGTAATTTTCTAAGTTAGAATTGTTATCTC
The DNA here is from genome assembly GCA_001675575.1 of Neotoma lepida. Classification (NCBI taxonomy): domain Eukaryota; kingdom Metazoa; phylum Chordata; class Mammalia; order Rodentia; family Cricetidae; genus Neotoma; species Neotoma lepida. The sequence continues at coordinate 32,707 of LZPO01117702.1, forward strand.
CCCATATTGGAACTAGAGAAAAATCTAGTTTAAGTTATTTATCCAAACTTCTTTACACAGTGGTACAAAGGACAGGGATTAAAGCTAAGTCAATGATCACAGAGCACATGCTCCTTTCCAAACAATGTCAGTTGATGTTACTGCTAAATAAAAGAGAATCAACAGAATGGTTTAAATTTAGCTTGATTAGTGCCTTTAAGCTCAGATAATGAAGAAATTTGAGACATGGCCTTCTAGAAGAGTAAATATTAGTATTACCTGTGGAAACGTACTGCATTTGAAACTACTCTGGCCTGCCCTTGATTCTCCAGTCCTAGTGATCTCCTTTGCAAGAATTCAGATAAGAAAGCACATGTCGTAGAAGATGAGCAAAATTTATTACAGAGCATAGGCTTTAGAACAAACAATGACTTAAGAGATAGTTGTGCCAATCTGTATTTACATAGTCTTTCTATTGTTTCTAAAGTCTCTGGAACAAGTAGCTTTTCCTGAAGGTCTTGGTCCTGTAACAGGGGACTAACAGGCATCTTTGGTTGAATATAGGAGATGGCTCATTCTGAGAAAAACTCCTGCTATCCAGTAATCATATAAGACTTTGAAATCCTGGAACTGAGTTTAAGTCATTATCAATAATCCTCTGGGGAATTCAGCACATGACATCTCCTCCCATCCTCAGAGCCAATTCCTCTGACTAGTTACTAGAGTCCTGCAGTTCTACCTTCCTACCTAATGTCTTCAAAGTACAAGCTTGAATATGAGTTTTTGTTACATAGAATATGTTTGAAAATTGATTCTCAACTCCAAAGAGAGAAATAACAAATCAATTTGATTCAAATATAAATGAAATGGATTGTGAAACATTGATTAGAAAAAAATGTAAAATTATTCTCAATTCTGCGATTGCAATGTTGTATGTTTTTCTAGGTGCAAACATTAGTCATACTGTGACTTTTCAAAATATCTTTTAAATAGGATAAATAAAATAGTGACAAGACTTTTAATACTAATTCTTGTTCATGAAGGCAAGATGAATTTTCATGTTCACCAGGTAAGTTCACATCTGTAATGTGTCAGTTATGAAGTTCAGCTTCTAGACACATTTACTTATTTATTCAAGAAATTCTGATTATCTGTAAATAAATGATGGTACAGCATGAGGAATTCCCTAGGTAGGGATGTTCAAACCATGAATTTTGGCCATATGTATTTGATTANTACATTGTCAAACTCTAAGATTTTTTGATAGGTTTATACATGCAGTCCTTTAACACCAGCAATTTCTTATGGGTCGATTGTGATGTTTTTTCTTTTATGTGATTTAATCAGTATATTAAATATTAGACACAGTGTTTCCTGACCTGTCTCAGCTTAACATTTACTGTAACTTAAAATAAGAGAGTTTCACTCATTTCAGTGAATACATGTGCATTTATATGCTTATTTGCACANATTTGATTATATTCCAAAAAAGAAAATATTAACACTTTTATCATCCTCTCCCAATATATATTAATTAGATAATATGGCTATACACTCTCAGTAGTTTATCATCAAGGCATTTGTTATTTTTCAGTAAAAAATTATTTCAACTCCTTCAAGTAAGATATTTCATCAAATTCTAGAAAAAAACAGCAGTTTCAATAAATAACTGATAAAAAGGAATGATTCTCTTAATAGAAAAGTAATGTCCAAAGAATTCTCCTCTTAATTGTTGAACAAATTAAATTTTAATTTCTGTTAATTAGCAACAAAGATATTCATTGTGTTTAAATGGCTCATTGGATACTGAGAACAAGATAATGTCTTAAAGATTTTTTTCCTAGTATATTATAGAAATTTAAACGGTTTAAACACTTGGTAAAATTTTAAGGATTTGACTTTTTAATGTTTTAAAAACCCACCACTAAGAAAAAATAAGCTGCAGCCTGTTAAACCTATGAGAGTTTCTTCTGACTATAACTGTTAACATTTCCAGCCCACCCACCTAATGCTTTGGTAGTGACATTTCTTTTCCATTAGCTAAAGCCAGTGAAGATATTGGAAAACCTTAATTCTTGATTCTGACCGGCACTCGTGGGGTTACCAGAGGCACACAGAGTGTTTTCACAGAGCACAGAAGGAGAGGTTTGCTGTATCAAACCCTCGACAAATGTTCTGGCAGTTAAGTAAAACTTTGTTTATATTGCGTGCCTCTCAACAGAAATTAAGAACTGTGGAAACAATTCTCGCAAGCGCTTGGCAATCTTCTCTCGTTCTCTCTTAGTGAATATGACAAGCTCACCTGCTGTGGGAGGCTGAAAATGAAGGACAATCTCACCACATTAATAATACATGAGCCACAACGGAATCTGAGGCCAACTGCGCCACCAGAGACTGAGTGTGACTCTTAATTCAGTGCATGATGGAAGTACTTTAGCCCGAGGTAACTTTGGAGGAGGACATATTTGCGTGCAAGTCTCCACTTAAAGCACTAGCGCCAGGCAGAGTTCATGTGCACGGAAGTGTAAACTTACAGGAAGAGGCAGGACCCACTAAGATGTTATAACACTTGGCTTTGGTGTGGGCCTAATGTTTTATTGAAGATTATTCTCCCTTACTAGATATCTGAAAATCCACTTAGTGCTCTTGAAAATTGTGTTTTGACTGCATGGACTAGTTCCCAATCACTGAAAGATAAAAACATCAAAATAAGCTAATAGGGTTCTGCCATGAACTACGATCCCAAAAGAGCTCGAAGTAAAAAAGAGCCATTTCCAGGGGTTCTGTTAGAGTTCAGGGGCATCAAGCTCCAGCAAAGGGAGGTGGAGGGAGCAGTATATAGAAGAGAGAGGTAGAAGAAAGAACAAAAATAGGAAGAAAAAAGGGGAGATAATTTCTAGTAAATGGAAAGAAAATTGAGTAAAGCTATTCTAAAAATGTTATCATTCATACAGTATTTGAAAATAATGTGAGGACATTGAAAGAGAATTATGGCCATGCTTATATGAAAGCTATTCCTTAGAAAATCATTTTATTTAATTTTTATTCTTTTACATAATGTTTTTGTTGATTATTTGGGAATTTCACATTATGAACCCTGATCACAGTCACTTTCTAGTCATCCCAGGCCTCCTCTACTTTGGGACCAACCCTCCCCCCAAAAAATGAAGAAAAAGATAAGTCCAGTTTGTNTTTCCCATATACTCACTGAAGCATGGTTAAACTCCCAATAGGTAGCCCCTTAAAGAACACCGAGTCCTTCAGCACCCACATGCCTGCCAGAAGCCATCAATCGTGAAGACCTACACTTCAGCATCCTTATCACTATTTATAAGAGTTCTCTTCAATGGCTATCTAGAATGCTACTTTGGGAGAGGGGAGAGTGGAGGTGGGAGTAGGGGTTGTCACAGAAGCCTTCTATGTCCCTCTCTCTCAATTGTGAGTCTGCAGTCATCAATATCACGCCAAAAGTAGCGTGATAGGAGGCATGGATCTCAACGTGGTGGTCTCTGGTGGTAGCACAGAGGACAAACATCAACATGGCTTCATGCAGCAGCACAGACCATGGGCATCCACATGGTCTTAGGCGGTAACAAAGACCATGGACATCAAGACTGCCCCTAGACATGCATGGATCAATTTAAATAGTGACAATTCATAAGGGAGTACTGGCTAAGGGAAAAAAAATATAATGTATGAAAGAGAATTTCCCTTCTGCCAATTTCATCTTTTTGAGCACATACTTCAAAATGATGGATTCATTTCTTTCCCAACTTTTTTGAGACACAAAATCTGATATCTTTAATTAACTGAAATATTTTACACTGTTAAGGACAGTATATAAAAATGAGACTAGAACAGAAAACACAAAACTATTGATTATTAAAGATTTACTGTGATTTACTGTTAGGCTGACATTTACTACTCCTGAGGTTATAATCAAAGGAAATTATGGAAAGAATACAATGAAGAAAGTGCCACAACAGATGAAGGAGCCATTGCTTCTCAGTGGCTTCTCAATTCTTCTGCACTTTGTCCAGAGATTAGCATCTTGGTTTAGAAGGAAAGTATTTTATCATCTTNGGTGATAATTTTATAGCTGATAAACCATTAAAATTCTTTCTGGAGACAATGACACCAAAACTGATTTCTAAATTTATTATTTAGGTCATATCATTTTTGGTAATGGTATTGGAGCACAAATCCAGAATCATATATTCTCACATCTTCAGAATTGTCTGTGTCTATGTACCACATTTTCTTGATCCATTCTTCAGTTCACGGGCATCTAGGTTGTTTCCAGGTTCTGGCTATTATGAATAATGCTGCTATGAACATAGTTGAGCATGTGTCCTGTGGTATGATTGAGCAATCCTTGGGTATATGCCCAAGAGCGGTATATATACACAATGAAGTACTACTCAGCAGAGAAAAACAATGACCATATGAAGTTTGCAGGTAAATGGATGGAACTAGAAAATATCATCCTAAGTGAGGTAACCCAGACCCAAAAGGTCAAACATGGTATGTACTCACTCATAGGTGGATACTAGATGT
>LZPO01117703.1:0-10422 GCA_001675575.1 Neotoma lepida
TGAGATGCTTGCGGGGTTTCCACTGCACCAATGATACTTTATCTTCTGTACTGTTCTATTACTGATTAGAAGATTAGACATTAGACATATTCCCAAGAGGCAAGGGAACAAGGGGAACGGAAAGGATGAGAACCAGGACCTCAAATTCATGCATTTGAGTGTTTTTTATCCTCTTAAAAATTTCATGTATATCAAATCAGATTAAATCAAAGCCAGGCATAACCTTGAGGAGAAAGGAAAACATTTGAAAAACAGCAAGGAAGCAGGAAGACTTCTGAAGACAAAAGGAGGCAGGTTGAAATCAGCAGGCATCCATGTAAATCCCTTTGAAGGGCTTGCATCACACTTCCTGCTTTTACTTAGCACCATCTGGCAAAACTACATCTTCTCCCTGGAGGCCCAGGACCTTTCTCAATCTAGCTTTATTCCTCTCTTAATATATCTCTGATTAGCTTAGACCCCAGCAAAGATGGTGCTCATGTTATTCTTTTATGGAGAGATGTGAGGTCTTCAATATGAAACCACATGCATGGATTGTCAACCAGTGGCTTAGGAGAGTACGGGTGGGAAAACTATCCTTGAAGTCTTTTCTTTTTCTTTTAAAGAAAAGATTTAATTGTGTATGTATGTGTGTGTGTTCATGCACGTGTGTGTGCACATGTCCCCAAAGAGACCAGAAAGGAGAATCAGTTCCTTTACCTCTTGATGAAGTTATTAGAAGCATTGGTGAGCTATCTGGTGTGGGTGCTGGAATCAAACCTTGTCATCTGTCCTCAAAGATTAGTTAGTACTCTTTACCGCTGTGCCATCTCTCCAGCCCCATCTACTGTATTTCTAAAAGAATTCTGAATACTACGGTGGGATTTGGAAGGATAATCTTAATGTGCATTTTCTATTTAAATAGATTTATAGGTCTGTCGTGTAATGAGTCCCAGTTTTCAAGGAAATTCCTGAAAAATACAACAGTCAATCTTGATGATGAAAGGTCTTCTGGAAGGGAAAAAAAATGTAAAATTTTATGTAAGGTCTGGAAAGTTTAGGCATCTGAGCTTAAATTTCTTCACCTGTGAAATAAAATGATTAGAATAAATGATTTTGTAATGCTTCCGGTTCAAAGATTTCACGCTTTGTTAATGTTCGAATGTATTAACATTGAGTACAATTAAACTCAAGGCCATTTAAAGATTCTAGTGATAGGAGAGATCTTTGGCTGGCTATGAAGCACATGTCCATCGTCCTGTAAGTCTGGAGGCAGAAGAAGGAGGACCACTGAGATTGTAAGGCTAGTGCTGTCTACATAGTGAGTTCTTGGCCATCCAGTACTACAAAGTGAGAACCTATCTCAACATTCTCCTTGGAAATAAAAGCTTATCTTTGTCTTTAAATGTCATAAAAATAATTGGCAAACAGGATTGTGATAGTTAGCTTTCATTGTCAAATTCATATAATCTGGAATCACCTAGAAAGAAAGTATTAATGAGGTATTGTTTTTATTGGATTGGCCTGTGGGAATGTCTATAGGGAATTATCTTAATTGATGTGGGAAGACCCAACCCAGTGTAGGTAGAACTATTCCCTAGGCAGTAGATGCTGTACTGTGTAAGAATGGAGAAATCAGTATGAACACAAGTAAGCATTCAACTGGGCATGTATAAATTCTCTTTTCTCTGCTTTTGATGATGAGTAGGATGTGACAAGCTGTTTGAAATTCCTGTCTTGACTTCTCATAATGATGAACTGTGACTTGGATAGTTTGAAGAAAGATGGCCCCCCATAGGCTCATATATTTGAACACATAGTCACCAGAGAGTGAAGCTGTTTGAAAGGATTAGAAGGATTAGGAGGTGTGGCCTTGTTGGAAGAAGTGTGTCATTGGGGGTAGGCTTTGAGGTTTCAAAAGCCCATGCCAAGCCCATTCACTCTCTCTCACTTTGCCTATGATCATCATGTAAAGCTCNCAGCTAGTACTCCAAAGCCTGCCTGCATACCGTCATGCTCCCCACCATGATGATAATGGACTAAATCTCTGAAATTGTAAGCAAGCCCCCAATTAAATGCTTTCCTTTTAAGAGTTTCCTTGATCATGGTGTCTCTTCATGTCAATAGAACACTGACTAAGACAGTAACCTAGACCTGTAAACTGAAACAAACTCCTTTAGCCATGAAGTTGCTTTTTGTCAAAGTTTAAATCACAGCAACAGAAATTTTAACTAAAATAAGGACTAAATAAAAAAAAAAAAGAATTCCATTCCATAAGCTCAGCACACAACAAAACCTATGTAACTTTTAAAAAAGAACGTAGCATGTAAATTTAATCTTATTATTTTGGGGAAGTCCTTACCCCTCCATAGAGTATGCCCCACACAGTTCTTGGACTTATGTAAGGGTTGGCTGGAATAGAACTTGATATGCAATTATCCATTCATGTTAGCTAAGCTTCCAAAATTCATGGTCTTTGTCTGCAGGCTTCTTTTAATCCTGTGATAGCCTGCTGCACCTTTGCCATAAGTAGGATTTAAGAAACTTTCTCAAGGTTGCCCCTGTCCATTTGTGACACCTGCCACATACAAAGACTCGTTCTCTGGTGTGACTGCATGCCCTTCAGGGCCAGTGCATTCTTAACCCTGTATCTGTCTCCTCTTTTTTTGTCCCCAGTAACTATCTTTAGTCTATAGTGAATTGTTTTCAGAATTTTTCAAAGATACTTCCTGGTCTACCTTTCCCATGAGTAAGTGAACCACAGGAGCTTTAATTCAAGAGAACAGAAGAGGAATTTTGTGAAAAATGTCACTGCCTTAAATAACTTTATATGATTATGGCTGAAAAAAAAATGGAAAGTGTAGGAGAACAAGATTTGCTCAATGCATGTGTACTTTTTCACTTATTAAAAGTTCCTCTTGTGATGATTTTATGTAGTTGGCTAACTTTCAGATACATGGCTTGCCTCATAGTCTTCATCGACTAAGGTCCTCTCCTTCTAAGTCCACTGAACTTTATTCTGTGTATTTGTCTGGTGGCATTAAATACATTACCGACGTATACAAGCATACATTTTGACAGTGCCCAATTGTAGTATGTGGAGTTTTGCAAGGCTTTTGGAGGATGTCATTTGGAAAACTCGAGACAGCAGAAGCAATTGTCAGATCTTCTGAGAAGGACTGGATGATGCCATTCTATGTCCCACTGATTGACAGAAAATTAAGAGTAGCCTTTCTGGGGAGGAACTGAGCTGCCAAATGTGGGCCAATGGCAGCAGTCAAGGTAGGAATCTGCATCTGTGACTTGCTGAGCAGGGAAGGGGCCTAAGCAGAGAAATCCAGGAGAAGGAAGATCCTTACAGTGATGCTCATTGGCTGAGACAAGGTCACGAAACTAAATGTGGGGCTCTCAACATCTGCTTCAAGTGTTGTGATTGTCCTGAGGAAGCTTCCAGTATTTTGCATTTGTGGCTTGTATCAAGAGTGTGGTAGATGAATGTTTGAATGTTGAAAGGGAGGTTGGTAAAAAGCAGTCAGGGGCATGCAATTTACTAAAAAGTAAGAGTTTTTCTTAAGATGTTAAAAGTCAGAACTTCTTAAGTTTTAAAAAATTAGCATATATTAATTATACAAAATAATGGATTTCCTTATGAAATGCTCATACATGTGCATACAGGGACTTAGGTTACAGTCACCATCCCTGTTACCTTCTCATTCCTCCTTTGCTCCTCCCTCTGTTCCTTCTATCTTTTCCCAAAGTCCTGGTCTACTTTTGTGTCTTTTACAATAGAAATTCCACGTAAGAGAAAACATGTGATAATTGTCTCAGCCTGTATTGTTTCATGTTCATAGTTACCTCTTGTGTCATTTATTTCCTTGCAAGTGACACAGTATTATCCTTTATGACTGAGTAAAATTCCATTGTATCTATTTGTGGATGCTCATTAGGCCACATTCAGCTACTGTGAAGAGTACCACAACAAATGGTTGTGTAGGAATTTCTCTAATAAGAGGACCAAGTTTTCTTTCTGTGTATACTGAGGTATGGTCTAGCTGAATCATATGAGAGCTTTATTTTTTTGAGGAACTTCTATATTGATTTCCACAGTGACTACGTTTACATTTTTATCTCCAGTGCAAAAAGTATATATACATTCTATCTACCCCACTTATAGCCAAGTAACCAACATTTATTGTTTGTTTTCTTGATGATGGTCTTTTTCACTGGAATGAGATGGAATCTCTATGTAAATTTCATTTCTATTTCTCTGATGGCTAAGAACAGAACTTGCCATGTAGCTGCCCAGATAAAAGCCTAAGCAGTGTGAAATCAGAGGAATCCTCCAGTTGGCCCAGTACCTGGAGATATGGACAGCACAAAAGCTCCCTTCTAAATAGTCCCCAAGTTAGTATTAAGTCAGCTGGAACAGACAAAGATTGGTGAAGACACTTTGTGAGTCTGTTACTAATGTTTTCGTTTTTATTTCTTAGCTTTACTGGGTCCATTGGAAGATTCTAGTCTCTTTTGCTGGTCCATTGCCTTTGAAAATTCCATGTTACTTCAANTGGGCTCTGGGATAAACATCTCCTCTCAAACTTGCTGGATAAAAGGGAGCTAAACATCCTCAGGGGCAGTGTGAGGAAGTAGCTGCTCTATCCATCAGTGGCTAGAAAAAGTGATAGGCTGAGGGTCCACTGAACCATTCTTCAACTAAAGACAAGGTGTGCTAAGTGCTGAATGTGCACACCTTTTTTTTTTGGAGGGGGGGGTAAAAGGTTTAATTGTAGTCCATCAATGAAGGAAGCCAGAATAGGAACTCAAACAGGGTAGGAACCTGGAGACAAGAGCTGATGCAGAGACCATTGGTGGGGTGCTGCTTACTGGCTTGCTCTTCATGGCTTACCCATGAAGCCTGCTTTCTTTTTTTCTTTTTTTAAAAATCCCCTCCTCCAACAGGGTACATTCTCCCATGGAGGGACAGCTAAGCCTGGTACATTCAGTTGAGGCAGAACCAAAGTCCCTCCCCACTGTATCAGGGCTGAGCAAGGTGTATGACCATAGGTAATGGGATTGGATGTGTACATCTTAACCCACACACCATAGTTTATGTGTAGGGAGATTAGCNGGAAAAGGTTTCATGGAATAGTTTTGATTTGAACTATACCATCAAAAGTGAGTAAAACTCAGGAAAACATACTCAGGTACATTGATGTATAGGTACATATGTGTCTATAGAGATTAGTTTCAATATTGAACTTCTTAAACTCACAATTTCCCANGAACAGCCTTGGAAAGCCATGTTTCCACATTCTGTGTTCTCTGCCCTGGCAACATGAATGAGGGAAGATGGGGATGTTACAGTCAAGGTTCTCACTGTTGTGAAGGCAGTTGATGGTGGATTCAATGAACATATGTGGGATATTTTACAGAAACTAAGTTTCAAAAAACCTGAAGCTTGGATGAATCCAAGTTTTAATATCTCCATGTGTGAGTTATAATATTAGCAGGCAACAAATTACTGCACTTTAGCCTGTAGTTAAAATAACTTTGACCTACCTAATCATTTACAATTTTAAATGAGCAGGGTGGCAAAGTTGGATCATCTGACTAGTGTCTCACAAATATGTATACTTTTGCATTATTATAGCTGAGATATGGGCCCCCAAACTTCAGATACAATAATACTTTGTTTGGAGGCAGTTGCTTTCACTTCAGAAAGTGGAACCTAGGATCCTAGGTTAACACTGTGAGTATGAGTATGGTACTTGATCTCTCTTAGTATTTCTTCATTTCAGTTAGATTATCTCATCGTCCTCTAAGAATCATGTACTCTTTACTTTCCAAAAGTTGGTAGTCTGATGAGAAATTATAACTGGGCACTGTGACTCAAGACTCTAATCCTTGTATTTGGGAGTTGAAGGCAGGAGTATCCAGAGTTCAGGGTCACCCACAGCTCTATGATAAATTCAAGGTTAGCCTGGGTCATATGATACCCTGTCCATCTACATTGAATTCTTTGGTGCTAGAAAAATTTCTGGATGATAAGTTTCAGACAGTATAGAAATGATCATTATTAAGAAAATTACTGAGGCCAGGCGTGGTGGCGCATGCCTTTAATCCCAGCACTCGGGAGGCAGAGGCAGGTGGATCTCTGTGAGTTCGAGGCCAGCCTGGGCTACTGAGTGAGTTCCAGGAAAGGCGCCAAAGCTACACAGAGAAACCCTGTCTTGAAAAAACCAAAAAAAGAAAATTACTGAGCAGAATTACGGAAGGACTACTGTTAATTATTTCTGAGGCATACTAGAAATTGTATGAAATAAACACTGAAATGCTTCATGGGCCATGCAGCTGTTCACATCCCAGCCATTATGATTTTTCAGGCATGGAGCCTGTTTACTCTGTAGCAGGAACTACAAATAACTTCTTGTAAGATACTATAGAGGTTTATATTTGGAGATTAAATAGTTGTAGCTCAAATACCTACATTTATCTTAAAACCACCAGTGTGGAAAGTATAGGCTAAACATCTCTCAGACACCAATGACATGATGTATGCTGCCGTTAGGTCCTTGGATCCTTTTCTAAGCTAAAGGTCTTGCACTCCTGATATTGATAACTCTGAATTTTAGAGTTGGAGTATTTTCCCTGGTTTCCTCTAATGTAGGTTTCATCTTTACTGGTTTAAGTTAGTCAATGTTTCAGGTCCCTTTTGGCACTAAACTATTATTGATCTATCTATCTATCTATCTATCTATCTATCTATCTATCTATCTATCTATCTATTCATCTACCTAACTATCTACTTACCTATCTACCTATCTATCCTGTATGTATGTATGTGTCTGTCTGTCTATCTGTCTGTCTGTCTATCTTCTATCTATCTATCTATCTATCTATCTATCTATCTATCTATCTATCTATCTATTATGAATATCTATCTATCCATCCATCTATTTCTACTGAGTCCAATTACTGTTGCCCTTATTTATATGTGTTTAGGGCTGACCAATTAGGACTGGAGTCTCCTTGCTGAATAAAACTGTTTCTCTGTCTTCATGCACACTGGAAGAAAGACTCTGATCCCATTACAAATGGTTGTGAGCCACCATGTGGTTGCTGGGGATTGAATTCAGGACCTCTGGAAAAGCAGTCAAGTGCTCTTAACTGCTGAGCCATCTTAGTGGTATCAATGACTGCAGACTCACAGTTGAGAAAAGGACACAAAAGGCTTTTGTGACAATCTCTACCACCCCACCCCCACACACAAAGAAATAGACTAGACAGAAAGGCATTGAAGATAACTCTTAAAAATTATGATAAGAATGCTGAAATGTAGTTCTCCACAATTGATGGCTTCTGGTGGAGGTGCACNTGGGAAAGGACTCAGTTTTCTCTAAGGAGCCAGACACCGGGAGCTGACCATGCTCCAGTGAGTATATGGGCAACACAAATTGGACTTTTTTTTCTTCTTCTTGGGGAGGAGTTACAAGGGGAGGAAGACAAATCTGGGAGAACTGGGAAGTGAGTGTGATCAGGGTACATGATGTGAAATTCCCAAATAGTCAATAAANCTATTATGTTGGAAAAAAAACTGTTTTTCCCTCTCTCAGCAGCTACTCACTACCTATAGTGCAGGTCTTTGCAGGCATCCGTACTGTTGAGAGTTCACAGGAGAAGCATCTTGTCCTATGAGAAGACATTATGAATATGTTGTATAAATCATCTTGGTCCTACAGCTCTTACAATCTTTTCATTACCTCTTACATGGTATTCCTCAAATCTTAAGTGTAGGAATTGTGTTATAGATGTTCTATTTGAGGCTGAGGACTTTGTGGTAATTTTTAGCAGTTGTAGATCTCTCTAACAGCCTCCCTTCTCTGCAAAAAGTAATTGATGAGGGTGAGAGCTGCATTTCTCTATGGGTATAAGAATAAGTATTTAGAGGGTAGTTAGAAATATATTACTTTAGTAATGTGGTAGCAGTAACTTCTTCAAACCACCACAGAAGTTGATAAATTGTAAGTCTCAGGCCGCCATAGTGAGATCTCATCTTTGAATAAATAAACAAACAAGTAAACAAATAAACAAGTGAATTTGTTTCTATATGCAACCTTTCTACCCATGACTTTTCCCATCTGCATGGAACTTTGTACAAATTCCAACATTTGTCACTAGAATTGGAGCTCCTTATCCTCTTCATAGTGTCGTTCTCCTTCAGGAATGCTGTAAGTACTCATACATAGTTGATTCTCCTCAGGGCATGTTACTTGCTAGCACAGTAGCTCAATGTTTGCCCTCATATCCATTTTCAGGAACAAATCTTTATCTTTGTCTANTACTTTAAATATTTGGTGCTATTATAAATATAATGTTTTAATGAGAATTAATTTTTATTTTGGTTCAGATTTTTGAGACAGGGTATTACTATAAATAGCCTTAGTGGACCTAAAATTTCGTGCATAGGCCAGGCTGGCCTTGAACTCATAGAAATCCACTTACTTTAGCCTCTGGAGTGTTAGGATTAAAGGCACTTGCCACCATGTCCCTGTGAGAGTTACTTTTAAAACATACAGTCCTTTCAAAAGTAAGTTTATTATATTCTCTCTATCTGCTTTAAAGTGTGTAAATGCTAGTTCTGAGAAAGGGTATACATAAATTACCACCTTTGCCACATCTGACTCTGAGCCTCTGAAATGATGGGTTCCTCAATACAGTGGCAATTCATAGCCTCGGTTATATTTGTAGCTACCGAAGTTTATATCATCATTCCAGAGTTATTACATATTTGTCGTGTACACATTACATGATATTCGTAGTCTTAATTTAATAGCAAACACAGAGTTTCCATGCTGCAAATGGGTATTAAAGTCACGGGAACTATGGAAATTAGATTTATTTGGGCTTCTGTGGTTGCTTGAATTCCACAAGATAAATGCCAGATTATTTTTTTATTGCCAGACTCCATACTTAAAGAGACCATGAAAAACTAGGAATTTCCTAAGTAACTGTCACAAAGATATAGTTCAATTTAGACTCTAAAAATGCATTATTATGCTGTTCCCTCCCCTTCTTTGAACACTGTGTGCCTTCCTTTCCTTCAAGCCCCTAGTGCTTCTACTTCTCATTTTATTTGCTTCATGTTGGACACGAACTTTAAAATTTGTGACTATGACTTTCTAGACTTAGTATTAAAAAAGTCTTGGTTAAAGTTTGTCATCTTAACAGTCTTTCGTTTGGACTAGACCCTTGAAGAATTTCAGTTTACATATATGAATAACTGTTTGTAAATCACCTGTTACAAGTTCAAAACTATCCTTGATAGGTGGGTATATAACAAACTTCTGAGGTTTATTCCTTACTTCAAAGTGCTTATTGTGGCAGAAATGATAAACTATTTAGAAAACTGAGGCTGAAAAAGACATCTCAGTGCTCATCACCATCATCTGGTGGCTCATATCTTTAATTCCAACCTTCAGCAAACAGAGGCAGATGGATCTCAGTTTGAGGCCAGCCTGAACTATAGAGCAAGTTCCAGGTCATTCAAGATTACATATTAAGATTCTGCCTCAGAAAACAAAACAAACAAAACCAAAAATAACAGAATCCACAAACAAACAAGTAAGCAAAAACAAGTCAGATTATGGTGGCCATGAACTTTCATCAACAATGTTTCTTATTAGTTTAGTATATTTACTGTGGGATTACAGATTCAGGAATNACTCTGGCTGTTTGTGAACTTGTGAACATAAAGAAAACACTCTAGAATCAAGAATTTGTGGCACAAGCACAAAATAATTTAAATAGTGACTTAATACATAGGTTTTACTATCCTGTTGAGCCTTCAAGTGTTCAAATTATATGTAATAGAAATTATCCATGAAATTTTAAGGTAGATGTATGTATGTATGCATATGTAATACATGTTCATTTTACCATCTATCACAGCTATCAAATCATATCTATTTAAATGTCTGTTACTCACTGTCCTGGCTAATTTTGAGGTCAACTTGATACAAGCTAAAATCATTGAGAGACGGGAATCTCAGTCGAGAAATTGCCTCCATAAGATCCAGGCTGTAGGCAAAGCTGTAGGGCATTTTCTTAAGCACTGATTCATGGGAGAGCCCTTAGCTCCCTGTGGATGTAAGAAAGCAGGCTGCAAGCCAGAAAGCAGCACTCCTCCATGACCTCTGCATCAGCACCTGTCTCTAGGTTCNTTCCCACCTTGAGTTCCTGTCCTGACTTCGTTCAGTGACAATGATATGAAAGTATAAATATAATAAACACTTTCCTCCCCAAGTTGCTTTTGGTCATGATGTTTCATCATAGCATTATAAATCCTAACTAAGACACCCACATATCTACCATCTATCTATCATTGTCCCTTTGGTTTACTTCTTTGTTACCTATCCATCTATCATCTATGTTTCTATCACATACCAA
>LZPO01117703.1:14287-24871 GCA_001675575.1 Neotoma lepida
ACAATCCAGCACAACAAACAGAAATGAACGAAATTAAATTCCAAAAGGTCAGTGGCTTCTCAGTGCTGCTCAGGCCTTTGTGTTTCTGTTGATTAAAATTTGCATACGTGTTAGTGGACACTTTCCCTCTTGTTTTTATTCCTCTGTTTATTTGTAATCTAGAAGAAAAATTTGCTTTGGGGACTATATCTCCAGTGTTCTCTGATACCTTGTATTATTCATTTTAGGAGATGTTTGGTAATTTTCAAAAATGTTTGCAATAATTCACTAATTATGACAGAATATGAAAATATAGCTGAAAAATAATTTTTCTTGGTTTTGTTTGTGTGATTGTATGTGGACAGGTGTGTTTAAATGTTGCACAAATATTAATAAAGGTCTATTCAAAATGATGTTTCTATGGCCTGCAGATGTAAGTCTTGAAGATGTTTCTATCATGAGATAAATGCCTTGAATATGATGATGTCTCATTTGTTTCCAAGTATCTAGGAAATACTACAAAGCCATAACAGACTTCGTATTACATAGACTTACAGTGTTATGCAGATTCTCAGGCATTTTTATTATTAGGTAAATAACCGTTTGCCTACTTCAACTATGGAATGACATGACTGGACTCTGAAACTCCGATAGAACACATGGCCTTTTTCAATGAAAACAAAATAGATCTATGGTCATTAAAAAGACTAAGTAGCTTTAGAAAATATTCTTGGTGTGTTCTGGGGACCTGGGGTTTCACTCAAATATAAGAATAGTGAATACTACACATTGAAGCAGGTTTCCACAAGACTTTTCTGTTTGAGCTGCTTAAAAATATCCCTTAGCAAAACTGCTGCCTCATTTTCCCTCTATAGCATGTTCAAGTTCCTAATGAGGCTTTGCACAGAAAGCAGTGACTGATCTTTCAAGTAGATAATAGAGAGCCGTCAAATCTATTGAATGAAAAAAAATTAGTCATTCAAGGTCTAGGACTAATGATTTACCAAATTAAGAGAATAATCAGATAGGACAAAACAGAAACTAACAATAAAGCACCCCACCCCTGAGATGACATATTCCCGAAAGAGATTGCACTGAAGTTTATAGTAAAAGGTGACGAAGGCTCACACAGACTGCCTCAGAGATGCTGCTGAAGTTACTGTGGACTTCTCAAATTTAAGGTGCTTCCTTTCACAGAAGATTGATTTTGCTGACAAAGCCTGCCCTGGGAGGCTTAGCTGCTGAACCTGGATTTGTACTGCTCTTCTTGACATCACTACCCTCTAGCTTTTGGCAAAGGACAATAGTTCAGTAGCATGAAGTTCCAAAAATCTGAGCCCCCTGTCCCAAAGAGACAAAATTCTGCATACCACAGAACGTGCTAGAGTTCTCACTGGGATTAGGCCCAACTAAAACCAGGGCCTGCTTAGCTTCTCTGTCTACTACATCATGATGCGCACTGCCCTACAGGTGTTTCTAAGGACACTCCATTAACTCATCTCCTGTGCAGAATTCCAGTCCTTGGGCCCAGCTCCCAGACAACTGGACTTGAGACAGGATAGATTTTACTCTGTCAGTTCCAGAACCCTTGATTACAAATAAGAGTTGCAGACACTGCATGCACAAGAAAAACTGAGAAATGATTCTTGTTTAAATGCCTGGGGGTTGAAGAACATTTGATGGGTCAGATAGAGAGATTCTCTTCTAGAGGAATATGCAGATGGAAAGCCTGTGAAAGGACTGTTAAAATCACTGTTAGAGGTAACAAGATCATTAAGGCCTTATTGTAAACATTCCTTCTGATGTTTATGTGTTTTATAACCAAAGAGTTGGAGGACGGGACATATTAACTCCCTAATTATCAGTTGCTAGATTATCCCTTACTGTCCTAGCTGCCTTCAAGAAAAGGACTGTCATCCAACTAACCAATGTAACATCCCTTATGCCCCCATCAGCCTTACTGCACTGTCATGGATACCTTGAGAAAACCACACAATAATGGCTACTGACTGCCATGGCACAGCCTCAGGAAGATTGTTTGAAACATTTTTTTCCGAGGCTTCCAGCGACCTCTAGGTGACTTTTCAGCCATTTCCTTGTTCCCCAAAGAGAAGACTGTCTCCTGGTGATTTAGCCTAGGGTTTCTGTGGTACAAAACAGGCAAGGATGTGATTTACCCAGGCATCCCTTTGCTGGCCGTGTTTTCACGATGCCCAGGCTCACCCGGGTGGTTCACTGAGGATGCCTATGCCTCCTCCTCCAGCGTTGTGGCACTTGTCCCGATAAGAGTGTTCTTTCCCTTGGTCTTGGTTTTCCTTGAGTACACACTGAGCAGAGAACATGAAGAAAGACGTAGCTGAGATGTAAAGATGGGAAGGCAGCTATCCACTTGACAGATGAAGAAGCAGCCCCTGGAGAGTTCTGGAGCAGCCCGGGCCAGAAGAAAGGCAGTGGAAGAAGAATTCAAGAATGGGCAGAGTTGAAAAGGAAGGGCTGAAGAAAACTAGATGGACACAGGAAAGGGAGCCGGCAGGCTCTGGTCACGAGAAAACTTCTACGGAGAGCTCTCACNTCTTCAGTCAATTCTCAGGTAAGAGCAGTACACTCGCTACAGTGGATGGATTAAGGGATGCCTAGGCCAGCATGGAAGTTTCCATGCCGGACATAGGCCAAATCTGAGGAGTTCTGACTTCCTAGGCTTACACACAGCTGTCTGTAGGCCTAAGAGTCCACGTGCCTGAGTCCCACTACACTTGAGGGCTCCCTTTAGTTCTGCTTCCACCACCAACTGCCTTTACTCTCCACTTCCAAACACCAATGGAAACAAAAGCTGTGAATCACCAGACCTTGGAGAACTTCCCTTGACTCTGCCCCCAGCCAACTGATTGGCATCACGAAGTCTTCCATGGGTGATGAAAAAAGTCTGAGAAGAGATGAGATCTGGANGCTTCAAGTGGAAGAATCAGTCAGCATATCGCCTAATAAAGACTTGTTAGGCAAANGGAAAGGAAAGACAAAAGAAATTCTGGGCAAAACAACAAAGCACAGTGACTTAGGAAATTACTATAAAAATATGTTTAGACAGCAAATACAGAAAAGCACCAAGGAGTAAGCTTTCCCTGGAGGTATTGTGACAAACTATATAGGTTATGTGCTCTTCTATAGAAGTTTTTCATTTTAAATCATTATTGGAGACAGTTTTGATGTATCCCAGCCTGATCTTGAACTTACTATGTAGCCAAAGCTGGCCTTCAACTCCTATTCACCTGCCTCTATCTCCCAAGGGCTGGGATTGCAGACATGTGCCTGGTACCATGCCCAGCTTTGCTACTCTATAGAATATGGACTTCAAAGAAATGCTAAGTACAATCCACTTAAAATTAAAAAAAACTTNAAAAGTATTACTATAGAGATAGAATGTTGTAATGAAATAAAGGGTGAGGGGCAGCAGGAAGTAACAGAAATCATTCTTTGAAGATGTGGAAAATGAGGCAGAGGTTCAAGGATTTCAGAATGTGATGATTTATTGACTGCAGAGGACAAGAGACAGAATCTAGGATGAACTTGTGGGTTTGGACTTGACTTGAGCAGCTGCATACCTGAGCTCCATGGGGACAGAGGGAGATCTGTTTATTCTACATCTATCCTTCTTGCAAATTTGTAGATCCAGGAAGCAAGATCTGTTTCCACTTTTAGAAAACCTTTCCTGCTGTCCCTCACTCAAGTTGCCCTAGTCAGCAAGTTTAACTCCCCCATTCTCATACTCAACCAACCTTCTCTTCGCAGTTGGAAAATATTATAAACCCTAGCCTATAAAGAAACCATGTCACCATATTTTAAAATACATTAATTATTTCTTAAACACCATGAGTTGGGTTTTTGTCTCTTTTGCCAATATTGCTTTTTTTGAGCAATAGAAAAATGCTGTCATAGCTTTCACCGTCCTGTTAGCTCAAATAGTTTTGATTGAGAATCCTAAAGTAATGGTTTTCTCTGTGTTTCTTTGAGAACACGTAAATTAGAGGATTTATGTGCATATTTCTATGAAGTTTATATGGTGCTTTTAAGTTTATATGGTACTTTAAATTTTATATGGTATTTTTAAAAACCATAGAAAGTGAGATGTCACAAAAATACAAAAGGGATGGCAACTTACAAGCCTGTGTTGAAATGTCATGAACACAGAAGGCAAGTCCACACTCATGTAGAAGATTTCAAGTGCAGATGCCGTGGATTCCTGATCTATAACTATTGATTTGGAAGTGAACAGCTTCATAAGTCTGCAGCTATNTACAGCCAAAATGATTTGACATCTGTACTTCGATGTCAATGTACTTTGTACTATGATGATTAATAATTCTCCCCATGAACACTAAGGAAATCTGTTGGACTTTAAGTAAAATGTGTAGCCAAANTCATGAAATAAGAATACATGTGCTACCACCTGCCAGAATACAGTAAGAAGGGCCCTAATCACTATTTTTAAATTTTTAGTTTTGAGTTGAGAAGTCTACTTTTAGGGTATATACTACAACAATCTTTACTTATTAACTGCAAATTATATCTCCATTAGTCCCCACCCTCAAAGCCCCTAAATAGCTAAATTATTATAGCTTGAAATTGTTGGCAGTTATAGATCGTTTTCATATATTGAANTTGGTACTTATTTCTAGTACTGTTTACAAGAAATTTCAGAGTACATGTTGTATGGGTAGGTCCTAAGTTTTGAATACATTAGAAGTAAAAACGCAACAAGTCAGTATGACCATTTAACTCATATAAATGTTTCTGTAAATACGTTTTTAGATATGGTCCATTAGGCAACTTCATCATGGGGCAAACATCAGAGTGTCATGACACAGCTTGAAATGTATAGCCTGCCATAGACCCTGGCAATATGATAGGTTTAAGGCTTTGCAAAGAATTAGATCAGGGGATGTAAGGTGCAGTTCTCTAAGATGTAATATAGAACTAAGTTAAATGGAGGTGTCCTCACATTTTTATTACTACCCCTTATATGTATATAAGCTACTATGAACTCTTGTGAAAACTTAAGTAGATTTTAACACTTTAATGATTTGTAAAACAATAATACTTTCTATAGAATAGTTCCATCTCAGTGTTGGTTGATGGACCTTTGATAACTCATACTAAGCTGTGTGATATTTAATTTATGAGATTATACAATTAATCAATGCAGCAAATAAAGGATTCAAAGACTGCTTGATTGGATTGATACAGTTATAATATAATATTGGTATTTATTAAGGAACTGATTTACTTTCATGAATTATTTTAAAGTTAAAAAAACACAATGCAGATGAATATTCTTGCTCAAGTACACTAAGACATTTGTACCTCACTGCAACCAACTTTGCCAACATTTTAATGATTTTGACACTTGAGCTTGGTCATTCCATATGACAAATGCACTTATGGTTGTAGTTTTGGGGAAGGAAAGGGGAAGTAGACCAATGCTTCATGCATTGTTGGGGTGTAGTAGAGGAAATATGACAACCGAGAGATGGAAGTGTCCTCGATTCCACCCCTCAAAATGTGAAAAGTTGTCAGATTGGTTCCCAAAGCACAAAAAATTATTCTAAACTAGAAAGTAATTTATTTGGAAGAATTTTCCTCATGACGAAACCCACGAAAACAGCTCCTATGTATTATGGTATATAAGGTGGAATTTGATACCCTGTATCTTTAAGTAGTATTTTTCTTATATGAGGTAAGTCTCTGGAGCCTTCATAATTAAAACTACCCTATAATCCTGGAAAAGCGGACAGAGTTTGAGATTTTCCACCACATAAGTATTGGCTAAGTTTTATTGCCTGAAAAAAAAGTCTTTCATTAGTGAGTTTCTCCATGCTTATTTGGTGCCAGTTCTTATATTTATTTTTGTTTTACACTAGTTTTGACTTTTATTCATATAATTCAATTCAGATTTCTATTGGTTGCAGTTGGTTTCTTGGAAATTTTTATCTTCACAACAATTCCTGCAAATCCTCTTTCTGGTTTTGTTTTGTATCATAGAAACGGTATGATTGAGATGGAGGGGAAAGGTGAGGAGTTAGGAGTGTTGAGAAACAAGTCCTTTTTCATTANGCTGCTCCCACTGGTGGTCCTGTACACATGGGCAGCACTCACTGGATTGACTCACTTGGGCTGAAGATTAAACACATGATTTGTGTATGCTAGGCATGTACTTGGGACACAGAACTCAGACAGATTGAGTTGTATTTAACCCCAAAACCTCCTCCCTGAAGACTAGTTTTAAAGTACTAGAAAGAGCTGTACAACCTGCCAAGGGAGAAAAATACGTTAATGGTTCCACTCAGCTGTGGTATCTATGAATATGATGACTGTCANGGCAAGATATCCCTAAAGGTGCAATAGTGACACTTACGTCTTGGTGGTAACAAACAGCTTTCTAATTGGATTTAGCGACCACTCAACAGTAGGAAAAGTATGCCTGGTACTGGAAAGCTAGCAAACTGTCTGTAGCTTATGAAGTCGTGGATCTTAGAGGACACCTTAGTACTGACAGTTCCCTAAACTAGTATAATTCCTCACTGCATTTTAAATACTTTCCCCTTTACCCACATGTAAGTATAGCTCTCACCCCTCATCAAAGAAGTTTCTTTTTACAACAATCAGAGACCATTATAGAAAGACAAACTTGTTTAAAGTGAGGAGAACAAATGCCCATAGATGCCCATCTCTAGATGATACATCTACAACACAGTTCCTACACCTAAGGCTCAGGGAACATTGCAGAAGAGAGGAAGGAAAAACTGTAAGAGCCACAGAAATAGAACATCTGATGCAAGATAGTATATCCTAGAAATGACAGGGAGGTACACCCATAGTACACCAAAATATGGTTGCCTAACAAGACCTGAACAGAAAAAAAACAACAGACTATCTAACAATGAGGGGGGAAATCTCATGGAGCCCTAATGCTAGCTAAAGAGCTACAAGCACTTAATGACTACTGAGAGAGGACAAATTAGTGTTCTCTAGGGATGAGCCCCTAATTGGTTATCCAATACTAAGTGGTCAATCCTAAAAGCATATACATATAAGCAACACTAAAGGGACCTAGCAGGCTGTGCTTATATATTTGTTTTTACATGCAATGTAACAGTAACTATATATGTGTATATAAATGTATATAAACAACACATACATATAAGCAACATTAGAGGGGCCTTGCAGGCTGTCTTATATACTTGTTTTCATATACAATGTAACAGTAACAATTAAAGAACCAGAGGCCACGAATTTGAGAGGGAATTTGAGGGCAAGGGAGAGGTTTGAAGGTGGAGAGAAAGGAGAAACATTGTAATTAGAAATAAAAGAGGAGAAACTGGACATATATCAAAATATAATATTTATTTAAACTGCTGCTCAGCTGACTCTAAGGCAGTTAGTGGATCTGGTTTATTTATTTATTAAATCATTTCTTTTGTTTGCTTGTTGGCTTATTTATGCATCAGATCATTTTGGATGATATTGCATTACAATCTCTAAAAGAACAAGACTGTCTAAAGACTTGACTCATAATAACAATTAACAAAGCAATTACAAATGACTGAACTATTGGTGTAAAATTTATGGTGGTCTTGGACAGCTGTGTGGAGTCAAGCCTTCTTAGAAGCTGCCTGATATTAAGCAAAGGGTCCGAAATCAATCTTTTATATTGTGATTGTTGATGAAAAACAAAGTTTTTCACCTTGAAGGAAATAACAGAATGATTCTTCTGTAGTCAACTATGAGTGACCATGACCAAAGAATATGGATTTAGTTTATCTCCTGAACCATATTCCAATGGAAAAGTTTCATGATATTTCTGCAGTTAGAGGGGAAAAAAGGAAGTCACAAATCAAGGCACTTCTCAAATATTGAACATCTGAAGGTAGGTTATATAGCACAGTGAGTGAAACATCCTCACTCAAGTACTAGCTGATGACATTATTATCTTTTAGGTTGGCAAAACCAGGGGTCTGTTAACATAGCACAAAAGGTAACAGACAGTCACAAGGATGTTCAAACATGGAGGTAGGAATAAATGGCTGCTGAAGTCCAAAGACCACCCAAGAAAATTTACCTCTAGATCTGTAGCATTCCAATTCTTCACAATCACAGAGCTCTAGTCAGCCAATAAACCTTTCATTCTTGGGTATATACTCAGAGAACTCCATATCCTACGATAGGGATATTTGCACATCATGTTTATTGTTGTTTTATTTAAGATAGCAAGNACATGAAATGAACCCAGATGTCCATCAACAGATGAGTGGATAATACAAATGAGATGAATATATAAAACAATATTATTTCATCTGTAAAGAAAAATGGAATAGTGGATATATTCTAGGGAGGATATTGCATTCTTTTCTGGAACAGTGTTCCCTTCACATTGGTAATGAATAGAGCACAAGNAACTAAAATACAGTTTGCTCTCTTTTAAGTTCTGAACATGATGGCAACTTTTCTGTGTACATTTAAATTTGCAGTAGCTAAGCCTTTCTTTTCCTTGATATTTATTTTTTACATTTACCAATCAAAGATCATGTCAGAATGAAAACCAATTCACATACACAGTGAAAACCACTTTAACAGAGACACACAATTTCCCCCAACCCATATGGCCTTGAAAATGAGCATGTAGGGGAAGGAACTGGTCTGTACAAATGTGTCTGATTCTTGGGTGGCTTGTGGTCAGTGGTGGTGTTTTAACGAACTGATTTTGGCTTCTGTGGTCCATTGACCTGGGTACGGAATCAAAGCAAACGTTTTCTACTTTGTGGGATGCTGGGCCAAAGACAAGAGGTTTTGTTCCCTTTCCAGTAACAATTCTTTCCTGAGTGTTCACAGGGTGATTGGACAGCCTTCCCTCTATTTGAGACACATGCTTTGAACAAGCTTTTATGTAATCTGGAAGGCTACCTTTCAAGAAGTAAAGTCCATTGCAAAGCATGATGAGCAGTCATCATCTTGGCACAATTTTAAGAGCACAGAGGTCCTGCTTTCTGAACACAAATGAGTGCCACTCCCAGCCTGGGTCCTTAACAAGTTGTGTAAGCTGTGTTTTCTAGAAGGCTAGAAGGCTACTATAAGCATCCTGTCAGTTTTAAGCCATTTTCAGTGTAGGACAAGATTAGTTTATTGGGCTGTTCAGAAAGGTGCTAAGTGCGTAACTGGATATGTGCAGGAGGAAAGAGAATGATAGCCTAAGCGTGTGTGGTGTNTTGTGCACTTGACTGATGGAGAGTTTTGGGAGCAACTAAGTAGATACTTACAAAGAGGCAGATGGACTAGAGGACTGGAAACTGATGCCCTTACAAATGACCCTGATTCAGTTTTCAGGACCCATATCTGGTGGCTCACAACTTATTCCAGTGCATCCAATATCCTCTTCAGGATCCACTGGCACCTGTACACACATGGTGCACATACGTACATGCAGGCACCCAAGCACACACACAAAATCAATCAATAAATCTTCAAAGAGGCACAAGATCAAAAATAAAAAGATGATAAGAAAAGAGGACACTCNGAACAAATTGGCCACACAACAAATCCACCCACGGGTTCCTCTAATTAGAGTGATATGCTGTCTGGAGTTTCTATAATTAAAGGGAGCTCACCTCTGACTCACTGAAACCCTGGCTCTGAGCAAGCTGCTCCAGGGATTCAGACAGTTAATGTGGAGTTAGCAATGAAAAGCTGGTGTAGGATATCTCACGCAATGCCTTAATGTTTTCAGAAGTGAAAATTCTGGCTGTGGGCTTCANGCTCTACANTTCAGACCATTGTCCTTTGTAGGCTATCCGATAAACCTGCTTTCTTCCTAAAGGAAACAGCAAACAAACAAACAAACAAAGAAGACCTAATNCCGTTTTGTAATTTCATAAAAGCTGGCTCTTTCTTTGAAGTATGAGCCGGCAGAGGTAGCCTGAACCAGGATTTTATTGAGAGAGCCCAGGTCTCTGTCATTTGACTCTGGTGAATGGACTATGACGGACTCCTGTAGTAGAACTGAAGGTCTGGTTTCATACTCTCTTTGCCTTGTGTGTATAACATTTTCTTTGAATACCTCAGCAAAGTACTGCCACTAATGTTTCTCTTCCCTGACTCATTTGTTGAGCCGTAGCCCTGTAATTTATGAACAAACACAGTTACAGCACCTTTGGCTTCCATTCTGTGGGAGTTAGAGCTAAGCCATGTAACTGGCTTGGCCCAGACTGTTTTGACCTTGCACTTCAAGGGCTTTTTGTTGTCACTGACTAAAATTTTCTTTCTTCCTATGGCATATCCTGATATACCTACCTGCTCAGGGTAATACACCACTCACCAGGGAAAGATGGAAACCTAATTAACATTAGGCTTAGACACAATGACCCTTATCATGCTTATTTGTTGCTTAAAATATTTATATATGTGACTGAAATGGCTATTTTTATGTTTCCTCAATAATGCTCTTTCTGTTTATATTTTTCCATTTTTTAATTGAAAATAGATTTTCTCCATTCAATACATTCTGATTGTGGCTGCCCATCATCCAATTCTTCTTCACTTTCCCATCCACGCAAATCC
>LZPO01117703.1:37127-48362 GCA_001675575.1 Neotoma lepida
ACACATACACACACATTCACACACATTCACACACATACACACACACACACACACACACACACACACCAACCATTCTGAATTCATTTAGTGTTGCTCTTATGTACTTATATTTATGGCTGACCATGTGATTGGATAACCCATCAGGGACTCATTCTCTGAGGAAGTAGATTCTTCCTTTCCCAACAGCCATTGGTTGCCCAGGAGCTCTTCTTCCAGGGGTGGGATCTTGTCAAATCCTAGTCATATTGGCATGCTGATTGGTTCTGGTGTGTCTACGCAGGTATTGTATTGGTAGCCATGTTGTTAGGATATCATGGTGCAGCTCCCAGTCATGTTTAGAAGATGCTATCTTAAAGAAGACATTCAAGTCCTTAAAGTCCTTCAGCCTAATATTACCCTATAGAAAGAAATAACATTATTTTATTTTTAATCATTTATAGGTGATGACTCATCTTTTAAATTAATGCTTCTAAATTTAAAACAGTAAGAATTACACCAAAATTCAAATGAAGTATTGGCTATTAACAATTTGAGATAGGAGTCATAAAAATTATTTGCTATAAGAAATTAAATTCAGACTTGTCCAATCATACTTATGTTCTTACATCAAATTTGGGAATTTAGAAAGAAATTTTATAAATTAATGGGCATAATTCTCAAATATTACATATTTGGAATTTCTAAATTCCAAATTCTAAAGTATTTCAATTTAGAATTCTTTTGAATTTGCAAGCCCTAGTTTAAGAAAAATAGGTTTGAAAAAATCAGTTGAAGAGGCTGGAAAGATGGCCCTTAAGTTAAGACCATATACTGCTCTTACAGAGGATCTAGGTTTGATTTCCAGCACCCACTTCAGGCAGCTCATAACCTCCTACAACTCTAATTTCTGGGCATTTAATGCCTTCTTTTGGCCTCTGTGGGCATCTTCACTCACATGATACACATAAATTCACTCAGACACACATACACATAAAAACAAACAAATCTTTAAAAAATTAAGTTGAATAAACTACAAAGAATTTTATAAAATTATGTTCTAGGAGCTGGAGAGATACTTCTGTGGTTGTGAGTACTTTTTGCTCTTCTGGAAGTCCTGAGTTCAGTTCCTACAACCTATGTAGCTTCCTGCAAAAAAATAGCTATGACTGTAGCTTCTCAACCTAACACCCTCAAGTAACATCTGCAAGCACATGTACACATGTGACATACACTCACTCAGGCACACACACACACATAAATAAAACTTAAGAAAAATCACTATTGAACATGAGCAGAAAAGTCAGGTTTTTGAGGATTCATAAAATAAGAATGATAATTTTAGTTAATAAAGATTTTATTTTGTAATTTATACCTAGTTAAATAGCATTAGAATAATTGACTCTTGGATAATCATGAACTTTTGAAGATAGATGGAATTTTAGAGTTCATCATAAGCACAGCAAACTACCATTTGGGACTATTCAATATTAGCCTTAAAAATTCCACAAATACTTTTCTTGATGAACTGTACTAAGCACTGTAAAGCACAAGAGAAATATAAGGAATTATTTTTTAATCACTATCTCAAAAATACATGAAGAGTAAGCATTTGCACTTGCTGTCTTAGCCAGCAGCCATTCCTAGCTGAAGACTGCATACATTTGCTCAAATCTTGGCATGCCACCTTAGTAACATCTAAAATTGCATTCACTAAGAAAGGCACTTCCAGCTGATCTGAGTTAGCTAATAGGTGAAAGTGTTTTGTTAAAACCAATCCTTTCCCAAAGTTCAGCAATTTCCAAACAGTTTATGATGTGGTTTGGCTTGAAAATTTATTCTTAGTTTTTAAGGAAATATTTGAACAATGTATCACAGCGTCTTCTCCACTTCTGGATATTTAAACTCCATCCTCTATTTCTTCTTCACACAATGCTGTTCTACCTGTTGACACTGTGACATGGCCTTGTCTTCTGNAAATATATGGGGCTGTATTTACAGCTATGTTGGGATGCAAGTGGCAAGCCACAGGCCGGGCATACCTGGAACAGCTTTTCAATTAATCCAAGAATATATTGCTGTGGTATAATGCTCTTGTACACTGTAAAGATTTGTAACTTGAATTGGTTTAATAAAACACTGATTGGCCAGTAGCCAGGCAGGAAGTGTAGGCAGGGTAACCAGACTAGGAGAATTCTGGGAAAAGGAAGGGCAGAGTGAAGAGTTGCCAGCCAGATGCAGAGGAAGCAAGATGAGAATGCCGCACTGAGAAAAGGTGTTAAGCCATGTGGCTAAACATAGATAAGAATTATGGATTAATTTAAATGTAAGAGCTAGTTAGTTAATAAGCCTGAGCTACTAGCCGAGCATTTATAAATAATAATAAGCCTAGGAGTCAATTATTTGGGAAGCGGCTGCTGGGTCTTTGGGAACAGTCATGCAGGAGAGAAACTTCTGCCTACAATATGTCTTCAACATTTGTAGAGAGTGATAGTAATCTACCTATTTTTAGAGTTTTTACTCAGTTTTATCACTTCAAAAACTTTGGCTATAAAAAAAAATCTAGCAAATAGTATCTACTATTTTAAAATAGTTAGCAAAGGCTGGATAGGAAGTTCAGTCAGTAAAGTGCTTGCCTGGCAAAACCCGAGTCATTTCCTAGGATTGATAATAAACAATACAAAAACAAAACAAACAAACAAACAAAACATCCCAGCAACCGTGCCCATGCTTGTAATTCCAGCACTCAGGAGGTGGCTAGATTGTGTAGCCTATTTGCTGAGTTCTGGACCNGCTTAAAAAAAACATGAATGAGAGCTGAGGATGAACATCTAAGGTTCGATTCTAACTTCCACGTGCACATACAATCACATACATCAACACACTCATGTGTACCAGTGTGTAGTAATGTCCTCTGAGATAGAACATCCTACGGGGAAGTTTGTAAGACTCAGGAAGTTAGTCAACTGAAAGCTTCAGGAAGTCCTTGAAACTATCTTGCGCAGGAGCACTCTCAGACAAGCTGAGAGAAGCAGCTCAGACCAACTGAGCTACTTGGAAAAGAGGTTTGTTTGCTTTTTCATTTATGTCATTTATTTATTTTTAATTTCTTGAGGTGCAGTGAGCTTTCCAGCTTTAGTGAGTTGTAACCCATGCTGGGGTGGATGCTGGTGGTGCAGCTGTCTTTGAATCTGTTCTGTTCTTATCTGTAATCCCTTACCCACACTTCTATAAGTGACTCTAATAAATTCNTTGGCTCACCACATTGGATTTTGGTAATATTTATATTTTGTTCTGTTGTCAGTTTCCTGTCTAGGGTGAGTAGATTTTGTTCATTTCATGTCTTTCCAGGAATAATGTCTTACAACAGTATCCTCTCTACAAATGTGCACACCACACACACACACACACACACAAAGAGAGAGAGAGAAATAAATAACTAATCTCACAAATTCAATATTCCTATTAAGCAACCTGCCCATGCTCAACAAAACTGTGATTTTTCCTTATTATTCTTAACATGATTTAAAAACGTACACGATGCCAAAAAAATCTAAGAATAAATAACATGCATATATTCCATGTATTTTACTTTTATAAATTCAAAGCATAAAAGCCTCTCAGTAACCACTGTTAAATTCTTAAAATAGACTGCATTATCTCCAACCATATTATCTAGTGCCATATGTCATAAAATGACAGTTTCCAGCCGAATACCAGGAAATCCACAAAAGGATTCAGTAAGTGGTATTACTTTCCTAGTATCTTTTTGGAGAGGTATTTGATTTGATTTGATTTTTGATTTTTAAATTTGATTTTGATTTTTAAATGTAGCATAATAAAATGAATTAAAAAATATATAGTTGTTAAAATTATCCCAGGCTAGAATGTAGCAGGTGATGTGTTCTGTATTTTTAAGCATCATATTAATATGTGAAAGGGCACTAGATCACTCACTAACCAGATTTTGAGTCGTGTCTTGTTCCTGGTTGTTTTAGGTTATAGCAAGGAAAACATAAGCAGAGCAAACCTCTTATCTGGTAGACAGATACTAACTGTACCCAATGGCTTCTTGGTACTCACACCCTTTTTTATAACCTGCCCTGAATGTGTGCTGCACTCAACAACTGGAATACAGCAAAAGTAATGCGATGTCATTCCTGACATTAGATTACAAAAAGGTTGAGCAGAAAATAAGACTGAAAATAGTCCTATGTGAAGTTCAGGAAGTGAAGATCTGATAATTCTTCCCATGGCCCAGCCTAGTAAGGGCTACAGTAGCAGCATGAGAACTTGGNAGTACATCTGTACCTTCCTGAACAGACATAAGATAAATATGGCTGACTACAGCCCTCACCCCTAATACCCAGGTTACGGGACACCCTATGCTCAGATTTCTGCCCAATAGCAACTGTATGATGTATTTTTTATTGTTTAAAATGGCAAGTTTGGGAAGTGATTTCCATAGATAACACATTTGCTCTCATTATTTATGTTAAAATAGATATACTTAATGTGAAGAGAAATGTTTCGGGGTATGGTAGATAAAAGGATGAATTTGAGTATGATCATTCTTCAAAAAAGTAAACAGTATCTCCATATGATCCAACAATTCCAATTCTGTGTCTATGTCTGAATAGTTGAAGCTCAGACTCAAACATGACCTGAGTGTCCATCTTCATAGCAGCTTTATTCACAACAGCTGGAAACTGAGCCAGGTTTCCATAGATACATGCATGATTAAAAAATGTGGTATATAAGAACTGCAGACAACTAAGTAAAGCTGGGAGTAAGAGAGGAAGTCCTTCCCAGAGACAATCATGCCAACTGATTATCCAGTGCCAAGTGGTCATCTCTGAAAATATACATACAAGTAACATATGGACTCAACAGGTTATATTTAGGAATATATATGCGTATACAAATACATATCAGCATNCAATAACAATTGATTAAAAAAGATGCCATGAATTAAAACGAAAATGGGGAGGAGTATATGAGATGATTTGGAGGAAGGAAAGGAAAGGGAAGGGATAAATGTAAATAAAATACCCCAAAATCAATGAGAAATGTATTGATTAACAATGGACTAGTACATAACCTTAAAAGGAAGAAAATATGAAGTATGCTACAACAGGGTTGAAACTTCATAGCAATATGCTATATTAAATAAGCATACAAATATAGCATGACTCAACTTATATGAGAAGTATCTTAATTATAGAGACAGAAATGGATTTATCACAAGTGGGGGGAAGAAAGAAGAGAGAATTTTTTTTAATGAATATGCAGTTTCATTTCGAGAAGACAAAAAGTTCTAAAGATGGATAGTGAGGATGTATGTCCTTATTGTTACTAAGCTGGTCACAGATAATGAGGAAAATNGTTAATTTCACACTATGAAATTAAAAAAAATGAGAACTTAAGATTTTATTGAGAAAGTAAAAATTTCCATTGACAATTGTAAGATAACTGAANGGAGATTCTCTTAGAACAAAAAGAAACACCTTGTCATCTTAAAAGTCTGNTAACCTTCATTTTAAAACATCTGTAAATAAAAAAGCACAAAAGAGCACAGCATATTCACTGTTAGTAAATTTATCTCTTTGGATATTGCCATTTTTAAAAACCAGTTATAAACATGCCCACACATAGAAGAAGAAAGAAGTAAGAACTATTAACCCAGCCATAAAACCTTNGACCTACAANCTGTCCTGCCTCCAAGACGTGTTGGGGCATTGGTGGCGCAGAACTTGTGGGGGTGACCAACCAACATTTGGTTTAATTTGAGGCCCATTCCATGAGAGGGAGCCCACACTTTACACTGCCTGCATGGCCAGGGACCAGAGACTGGATAGCCCAGAGCCCTAGGGTAGAACCAAACATGACTGG
This sequence comes from Neotoma lepida, assembly GCA_001675575.1. Classification (NCBI taxonomy): domain Eukaryota; kingdom Metazoa; phylum Chordata; class Mammalia; order Rodentia; family Cricetidae; genus Neotoma; species Neotoma lepida. The sequence goes on from LZPO01117703.1 coordinate 42,996, forward strand.
CAAATAAATAAATAATAAATATAAATAAACAAACAAGTAAATGAATAAATAAGTAAAATCAANGAGATGATCCCTAATGATATTCTGGTATACTCACAGATCNGTGCTTTGTCTAGTCTTCATCAGAGAGGCTTCCTCTGACAGCAGATAGGAGCAGATGTAGAGACACACTGACAGATATTATGCTGAGAGATAATTTAAATTGGAGGTCTCCATTGGTCCTCTCCCCTTGGAGATTGGGGAACCCCTGGGGAAGTGGGGGAGGAAAGACTGTAGGAGTCAAAGGGATGGAGGACACCAGGAGAACATGGCTCACCAAATCAATTAAGCAGGGCTCACATGGGCTCACAGAGACTGAAAAAAAGCAAGCACAGAGTCTCCAGGGGTCCTGAAGGGGTCTACACGATGTCCTCTGAGTGTGTCATGGTTGTTAGCATGGTGTTTTTGTGAGACTCCTAACAGTGGGAGGGGGTGTGTCTGTGACTCTTTTGTCTGCTCTTGGGACTCTTTTTCTCCTCTTGGGTTGTCTTGTCTGGCCTTGGTATGAAGGCTTTTGTCTTATTGTATCTTGTTTTGTCCTGTTTGATCTTTGTGCCTAGGAAGCTTGTTCTTTTCTGAAAATGAAATAGAGGGGAGGATGAGTGGTTCTTGGTGAGAGGGGAGGTGGGAGGGAGCTGGGAGGAGTGACTGGAGGGGAAACTGTAATCAGAATGTATTGTGTTACAGATTTTCAGTAAAAACAAAAATAAAAATAAAAATAAAAATAAAAAGGGAGAGTGAAGAAAAGGAAATCTTCACTAGTTTCCCCAAGTTCAGACAGTCAAAGTTTGGNTGTAGAAGAGAAGCAGTCATTATGCAGCATCAGTGTTGTAGTTAGTGATGGGGAGACACTGAGCATACCTACCATCCTGCAGTGAATTCAGAACTGTGAATGCAGAAAGCAGTGATAAAATCATGACCAGTACAAAAGAACCCGGGGAGTTCCTGAGCCAGGGTGACCAGCATGATANAGAAAGAGCTAGGAAGCTCTTGATACATAATCACAGAGAGTGTGCCCTGGGAAACATTAAGCTTTGGTTGGTTATAGATGTGGGAACCAAAACAAACAAACAAACAAACAAACAAACAAACAAACACTCAGCCTTTGAGATGGCTCAGTGGTTAAAGGTACTTGCTGCCAAACCTGAGGACCTGAGTTTGAGTTCTGAGATTTGCAAAGTAGAAACGGAGAACTGACTTGACAAGCCTCTCCTCTGACCTTACTGCTCCACCATGGTATGCAGTGTCTCCCCCTAATAAATCAGTAAATGTAATAATAATTATAATAAACCTCTGGATCTCATTATCGAGGGAGATGATACAGATATTTCACAATTTTACCCAAGGACAAAGAAAACAGGAGGTCAGATTAAGAATACACTCAGCCATCTACTGTACCCAGTCTGAGCACAAGTGTGTGGCCTTTGTTTTTACACCTATAGGTGAGATTAAGAGGACAAAAGTAAGCATCAATGGCACCCAGCTCTCAGACATTGGCTCATTGCTGGATTGTTCTGCATGGAGATCTAGAGTATGAGTTGGCTGTGTTGCATTACAGCCTCAGGGATGGCACATTAACTACTAAATCAGGTACAAAAGTTTCTAAACCTAGTGCTACTTTGCCAACATCTACATTTTCTGGTTTCTTTGACACTGGAACAAAGTGTGAAGAGAACTAAATGTGATCGAAATTTTATATCATTCCTATTTCTCAGTATTGCACCGCCAAAAGTTGTCTCGATTGGTGGCAAATGCAGAGCATTGTGATGACACATTATACGGGAAGTCAACCAGCAAAGTAGTCACTGGTAGCCCGGTGGGGCTCATGGGCAATGTTAAGCATCTTGAGGGCTACCAGAAGAACAACAGTAAATGGAGACCACAGTAGGCATATGACTAAATGGTAAGTGCTGTGCTCTCTCTGCCCANGGCTTACCTCTTTATTATGGGCATGTCACATTTCTGTGTTATCACTGAACACTGACATCTCAATTATTAATAAATGTTTGGTTTAGACTCTATCAGCATAATTGCAGGAGGAAGTGGATCACAATCTCACTGTCTTCATCCTTTTAATATTATCAGGTCACACAGGACACTACAGTTGATCACTAAGATACACAGGCAACAGGGAGAATGCTGTTTCAACATCCTGAAGTGGAAGGNAAAAAAAACAGCTTTGTCTTGCATCATGGTCTCCAAGGCCATGNAGGAATGGAACAGGCACATAAGGGATGCACCAGTGAAACATTTCCAGGACNGATGACTTGATCTCGCTTAGGGAGAAGCAGAGAAATGAAAATGCCTGAAACAGTCTGAAGTTTTAATGTTACTACAGCCTTGGATCTGGATGGGAGAGCCTAGGGCATGTCTGGAGACAGAGGTCAAGCTAGTGCTCTGGGTCCTGCACATCTGGCTCTGGTTCTCTGTAGACAATATAGCACAAGATTTGTAAGCAAGATGATAAAATTCATTTTTTNTGTGTGTATTGAAAACCATAGAAAGAAAATTTCCAGGATAGCTCTAAATGGCATCAGATCAACAANTTATGCCACCACCTTCTGCCAGGCCCTCTGGGTTTCCATACACATTNTCACAGGCCAACTGTAGTTATGCGCATCTTGGAGAATTACAGGCAGAAAAGAAAAAAACAAGTGGTCATTTNAGCTTTTGATTTTCTGTTTGATTTTATGTGTATGACTGCCTTCCTTACATGTCTGTGTGTGTACCACCTGTGTACCTGGCACCAATAGAGGTCAGAAGAGGGCATTGGATTCCTGAAAGTGGAATAAAGGATGGTTGTGAGCCACCATGTGGGTGCTGGGACTTGAATCTGGGTCATCTGGAAAAGCAGTTAGTGCTCTTATCTGCTGAGCCATCATTCCACTCCACCCCATGGTTATTTTATTTGTAATAATTCAATTAAAATAAATAACCATGAGACCTCTATTTAAAAAAATGTTTGGNGATCTTTTTATTTAGGTAACAAATTTATATTGAGATTTCAAGGTTTCTGAGCCAGAGAAGAGTAACAAATACATTCTCTTTAGCCAGAATTTAAAATGGTTTATAACCCCTAGAAGGAAACCAGCCCTGCTAGCACCTTGAGTTCAGGCCACAGACACCAGTTTCAGGCTGTGACATGCAGAGGGACATATGATGTGTGTTATATCAAGACAAAGAACAGTCATAGAGGCTGGGATGCTTCTCAGTGGTAGAATGTGCTTGTCTAGTGTGCATCACATGGTAGGACCACTTTGGAAAACATTTCAGCAATTTCTTTAAAAATAAGACATGCACTTCCTATATAATACAGAAAAAAATTGCTAACAAAATTTGTTCATGGATGTTTGGCAGTTTCACGCATGAGAGTCAAATACTAGATAGAATCCACATATCCGTCAATAGGTGAGTAGATAAGTGAACTGTGGAGAATTCATACAACAGAAAATTAGTCCCAAATTAAAAGTAACAAACTAATAATAAAAAGTTGACAATTCTAAATCTTTTGTTCAGTCATATCTTTTGTTTCTCTTAAACATCATGTANNTTGTTCTTTTTACTTTCAATGTTTCAAAATGTTACTAAATTCAAGATAATATAATAAATTCACATAAAGGATTACCAGATGAGAAACATGAAAATACTACTTCATAGATAATGAGAGAAAGCTTTGCCTCCTTGGACTATATTCTGAAGTATATATGTAGACAAGCTGGCTTGATACTGTCTCTTAAATTATTGTAAATGTAAGATGCCTGTATTATAAAATGGAACAGAAGATACAGCAGTTGCCATACCATGAAAATTCTCACAAAAGTAATATTATCACCAAGGTGAAAATCGCTTGACATCTTATAATATGATGATTTGTGTCATGATAAACCTGACAAAGATTAGTTACAGCTAAACATTTTGAGTGATTTAATAAAGTATTCTGTTCTTATTTTGGAGTTGATTTCCAAAAATNATAAGGGTGAAAAATCAGTTTCAAGCAAATATTCAAAAAGTCTCCCCTAAGGTCCAGTGAAGGAATATTTCACAATATCAACAAGCAGAAACAGCAATAGCACAGCAAGAGAAGACAAGAAAAGTAAACAAAAGTACAATTCTAGGCATATCCAATTAGTCACAAGTCAACATCAAGACATTTTTGTCTTTTAAGGGAATGTCTTTTCCTTTCTGGAAATTCTGTTAGGGCTGTTAGGATTACTGCCTTTCCCCTCACCTTTGCATTAGCCACTCATTAAACCACAGAGATGGTGGGTCCTATGTACTGTNACTCCTAATCAATGACTTGTAGACTTAACAGATGGAGATGGATAATTAAAAATAGATAAGAACTGCAAAGTTCCCACCAGACATGCCAATGAAAAGGCTGATTTTTCATGAGTTCCTTCTGATGATGATTATCAGAGTGATGTGGATGAAAGATCCTTAGAGATAGCCTATGNGTTTTTTTTTAATTATTTTTGTTTTCTGACTTTTTTTGACAAAGTCTTACAATATAGCTTAGTCTGGCNTTGAACTTATGATCCTCATGTCTCAGGACCCCAAAGGTTGGAGCTTCTGCAACACCTTACCATACTCAGCCTTGGAGATAGCCTGTAAATATTTTTTATTAAAAATCAAGTTATGTACTGAAGGTTAAAGATACATGATGCAGGAGCTTACTAAATGTTTAAAGATGGAAGTAAGACACGCATTTCAATATTAAAGAGAGTAAAGCCTGCCAAATGAAAAGTAGAAGAAATCCAAGCAAGAGAAGACAAAAAAATATTGAAAAGACAATCACAATATCAAATGATATACTTTGTGTGGAAATGAAACTTGTAGGCTGATAATGGTCAAGATGATATAAAACTGGANTTGAAGTTAAGAATAGCTTGAGCATCCTTAGGATTTTANTTGCAGGGAAGAGCAGTTGACCATGTTTTTCTCAACACCACCCTTCCTTCTTTACTCTGTATTCTGCGACACAAAAGTGGAGAGGTAAAAACAAATGAACAAAGGACACTTTCATGGCAGGATCTTCTACCCTACCCTTTGCCCACCTCCTCAATGGATATAATAACTAGTTCCAAAATGATTACTTACAAAGCAGTGTGTCTAGATTAGGGCAGTGGGTATTCTTATGGGATTTCATATACTTCAAATAATTTTCCTGAAATAAAATATGAAGTTCTGTATCTGATAATGTTTTGAGATGTTATTCTGTATTTTTCTTGTCTTCTGTTTTTGTTTACCTTTTGTCTACTTAAGGAGGCTGTTCTCTACTGTGGTCATCAAATCAGACACGGTAGGATGGAAGGGAGACAGAAGGTCTGG
>LZPO01117704.1:23359-46862 GCA_001675575.1 Neotoma lepida
TTGGAGCTCAGGGCAAAGCCCACAGCCACTAGTTTCCTGCCCAGGGTCCATCTCCTTCTCACATTATCTGTTTATTTTTCATGAGCTGTCTGCCTTTAACGTGGAAGCATGGGAAAATTATTCTGGTTACTACCAATGGAAAATGCAGNCTCCAGCTATGTGATGGGAATCAGTCAAGCAGAGGCTAAAGGGTGAACTCCGCAATGATTTCAATTCATGATAAAATGGCCTGATGGCTTGCATTTGCACTGAATTCAAGTGTATAAACATTTTACATCCTAGGCCTGCCATGGTCTTTGGGGCTGGTAGGTCTGTTAATCCCTAAGGGATTGAGTTCCAGAACTAGATATCTGGTTCAGGGATTGGCTCAAAGGATAAAAGTCATGAAGCAGATTGAAACCAGCCTTGGGTACAGAGGAAACAACAAAGAAAGCTTCAGTGCACATCTTTTAAGAAGCTGAGCAAAATCCCCACTGATGCCTAATTTAACTGATGCCTAATATATCAAAATTGTGAGGGTGTTCCAGAATGTCGCATAAAAATATCATAAATAGATATCTTATCCCTCCAGGAATGTTTCCATGACCCTGTCTCTGATGTTCATCAATGCATGGCAGGAAGTTTCATTGTAGGAAATGAGGTAAGTGAATATTCAAATGGATACTTCAAATATGGCCATGTTTATCAACCAAGTTGCATAATTCCAAATTAAAAAAAAATGTCCCTTAGTCTTTCAAGTCAGTTTTCTTTTCTTTATGTACATCTCCCTTAGGAAACCGGAGAAAAATAGGAGTTGCTCACCTCAAGGCTGACATCTTTCTCCTTGCACATAACTNTTTCTCCCTTACTTTTCACACTCCAATTACTTCCTCCCTGTTTACCTCTTTCTCGCCCACTGCACTAATTCATTCACAGATGTTTATCAAATACTAAAGGACATCCTAGACGCTTGGGATTCTTCTCTGGTTAAAACAAGCACTTTTGGCTTTAAGAAGGCTATGCATTGTGCTGTGTGATTATCTGGTNNTGCTGATACACTCCAGGGACTCCTATGTTGTTGGTTGTTTTTTACTCTTTTGACTCTTTGCTCTTTGGGGATCCTGCCACCCAGCTCCCAAATAAACATACAGAGGTTTAGTCTTTCTTATAAATGCCCGGCCTTAGCTTGGCNTGTTTCTAGCCAGCTTTTCTTAAATTATCCCATCTACCTTCTGCCTCTGGGCTTTTATTTTTCTCTATTTCTGTATNTCTTTTCTTTCCTTCTTACTCCATGGCTTGCTGTGTGGCTGGGTGGCTGGGTGGCTGTGTAGCTGGGTGGCTGGCCCCTTCTTTTCTCACTCCTTGACCTTCTCCTATTTATTCTCTCTGCCTGGCAGCTCTGCCTTTCCTTTCTCCTGACTTGCTACTGGCCATTCAGCTGTTTATTAGACCAATTAGGTGTTTTAAGCAGGCAGAGTAACACAGCTTCACAGAGTTAAACAAATGCAACATAAAAGAATGCTGCACATCTTTGCATCATTAAACAATGTTCCACAATGTAAACAAATGCAACATATCTTAAAATAATATTCTATAACACTCCTACAAACATTGATTCTGTTTACCTGGCTACAAGTAATGTTGAACCTCCACAGAACCTGTATTTTCTTCTCCTTATAGAGGTGAATGGCACACATAATGGAGGAGCCTAGCTCGTCATTTGTACTCCTGAACATAGGAAACTCAGTCCCAAGGGAAAACAGCACAAACAAACCCAAGTGAACCACCCTGGCCTACACAGGCTTTCTGTTTCTAGATCCAAGGTAAAGACAAGGGATATTNTGATGACCTTGATTGNCATTAAGACAAAAAGATAGGATGTCAAGTTATATAAATCCAGGGATACAATCTTATTCTATGGCCCAGAGTCTGCCTAAATAAGCTCACTGGGTCTCAGTTTCCTCAATATGTAAGTGACTTTAGTACCATTTATTTAGTGAATTCTGTTGTTTCATTCATTCAAGTATTTATTGAGCACTTACTCTGTACTGAGTACTATTCTANAAGTTGAAGACAGAGCACTGAAGAAAAGAGAACANCTGCACTTTTGTGGAGCTTCCTTGAAAGAAATATTAGATGCTTTCAGAACTCACCCTGATCCNTTAGAGCAAAAACTAAAACAAAAAGGACTTTGAAGTTTTCTCAAAGTAGCATCAGGGTTAGTGTGTGCCTGCTGTTTGCCTCCAGGGTGCTCTATTTTGACTTCTGTGTAGACCAGTTTCAGTTAGTGATGCTTTGTGTAAACCATGGAGAGAACCCTCCAGTATTTCTCAGGGAAGATATTATATGGGTGCTGGGAGGGAAAAGAAAGTACCTATGAGTTACAGTGTTTTCTCTTGTCACATCCTTAGAACCTAGAATTATGTCTAGTATGTAGCAAATATTTCACATTTCTTAATAGTTGAATGAATTTAGGTAGAGTTGGGTGGGTTTTTTTTGGCCCCTTTGGGATAATGATACCAAATATGCACCTAGCAGATATTAAGAACAAAACACTCTTTATAAGAAGGCATACTAACATATCCATTCAAAATAACTCTCAGAGGCCCTGGGAATATAATCATCTCCAAACTCAATGGCAGAAGTCGGATTTGAGCTCAGGCAGCCCATCTCTGAGTTAAAACTCTGCTCTTTTGGACTCTCTAGGAGTGAGCAGACAGAAGATAAATATGTTCCCTCTCCTTTTTAACTTCAGAATTCTGTGTATCTTGTTATTAGGTGAATATTGACATGTATTCATTTATGCACTGAATATGTGACCATAAATTTATGGCTGCAAGGTGGATTTGCAATGACAAGCCCACTGTTTTTACCTACTTTTAATGTATATTGAGAATGGATGTTTGCTAATAGGAATTGTGAGGGAGAAGCCCATCAAGTCATTCCCTAGTCTTAATCCTGCTCAGTGACACTGTTGCCCTTGGTACCATCATTCGGAAACCAAAACAAAACAAAAAAGCTAGACATGCGTAAGATTGAGCTGCCAGCCAGACTATAAGGGAAGAGTCCATCCTAACTATGACTGCATCTTTATAGGGAGGGCAATTGATCCGCAATTGATCCTAAAGTGGGTCAAGGAAGAGTGCTGCAGGAAAGGGAAGGTTCTTGACACTGGCTGTCAATCAAATCTCCTCCATGCTGCTTCCTAGGAGTGGTGCCTCAGAGTAAGATCTCCGAGCAGGATGACAGAAGGAACACAGATTGCAGCTGCCAGCAGAGAGCACCACATGCATGAGAACGATATGACACACTGCCACCTTCAGGAGCAGGATTGGGTGATGGTGCTGGGAGTAGGGAGGTGCATTGGTACTCTCTCACACCCCATCTTCATCCGAGGAAGGGTGATGGAGGGGAAGTTCAAAACTGCTTTTCGTCTCTGTGCTAAAGTCAAGGGACTCAGTAGAATCATCAGAGATGGATAGCATGAGCAATTTGCCTCTCCAACCGGATTGTGTGGCATTAGACCACAGTTCAGAGGGACTGTGCTATCCATGTCCCCGTGTCAGCGACCTAGAAGTAACAGACTGTCCCCAGACTCTGACGCCCATCTTCTCAGCCCTCCAGGGAGCTNCTGTTCTCCCCAACTCGGCTTCATTAAACTTCACAGCTCTGTACGTCACCATCTGGAAGTCCCCCAGGAAGGACAGCATCACCTTCAGGGACTGCTGCTTGGCTAGCTCTGTGCACAGAGCTTTCTTCACGTGGAATGTGGACACTGCAGTGCTCTCCTGGCTGCTGCTGTGGCTGCACTAAACAAACGGGCTCCACAAATCTTGGGGAATCGAAACTACCCAGTTTCACTCTGCCCCGTGGTGTTGTCAGTTGGCTTTCAGCATTCCCTTGTCCCCACAAAAACCTCAACACGAGTCCTTTGCACAGATGTTGTACAATAGGAGCTTTCATGGCTGTGTTGGCACCTGCGACCCTGGGTTAACAGTGTCGTGGAGCAGGACAATGCTTATGGAGGGGGGCTGAAGCTGAGAACCCCACCCCAGTTAGCAGGTGAGCAGAGGCCTGGGTAAATGGGGGCTGTTAATTGAAGGACTCTCTTTGCTGCCTCCCTGCGTGCTCTAAGTCTCAACTGCAATCTCATTGTTCGAAGCATGAAAGCAATTTATATCCAGCATTTAACCTTAGCATACTCACTGACTCAAAGGGAAAACAGACCACAAAGAGACATGTATGGCCAGGTATTTGGTAACCAGCTCCAGAATCTAATCTTAATAAAAAGACTGGCTCTGGAGCCAGGCTCTAAAGTCTTTCCTCTGTCTTTATCACTAAGTAGACAAAGAATCAGTACCACGGTGATACTGATTACATGCCATTTTTTTTCTCCGCCTCTCATTTGTGGCACAAGGGCTAAGACAGAAGACACCGCTTGTACAGATTAAAGGATAAGATAAACCTGAACTAACTAGAGCCACGCCTGGCTCTCATGAGACATTCAGTAGATGTCACCAATTGTCATCATCATCATAAATATCATTCATCAGTATCATGATGAGTTTCCCCTCAACCAGAAGGACACAGAATTGGGTTCATAAACTGATAGCTATCAAGGAGGCTAAGCAGTATGTACAGCAATGTATGTGCTACAGGAACAGTCTGACTGGCTTTCTGGCCCTGCCACTGCTGCCACTACAAATGTAGTCAGTACTGATATCTCAGGGTGGCAATGCCACTTGTCTCTAATGTGGATTAAAGCAATTGCCAAAGCCAAATTTATCTGAGAACTCTATATGGGGTTGGGCCTATGTTGTTTCTTGTCCCTTCNCTTTTCCATGCAGGGAAGTGCTCTGTCACCTGTGCATACAAAAATGGATTGCTCCATCACAGGGCAACACTAGCCCAAAAAATTTAAACCTAAAAAATCCTGTATAAAATGGGAGAAGTATAAAAGAGAGAGATTAGTTACTTTTCTCATTGTTGTAAGCAATACATGACATGAAAAAAAACATAAAAGAAGAAGAATTCCTTGGGGTTTATGGTTTGAGAGTTCAGTTCATCATTGTGGGGAAGGCATGATGACTTCCCTTACTCTCCTGAGTAAGGCTTCTTGCCCACATCTCTATGGACCAGNATGAAGACAGAGATAGCAGGAAGCAAAGATGGCCTATAGGCCTCAAGGCTCACCCACTAGGATCCACTTCCTCCAGAAAGACCAAACTTCCTCAATTTTCCAAAACTTCACAGAACAGAGCCACCAGCTAAGAACACGTATTTAAGCATTTGAGCCTAGAGGGGACACTCCACATGCAAACCACAGTAAGAAGTGTGAGTCCAGGGCTACAGCAGTCACTACTTATGCCAAAGGGAGTCAAGAGCTGTCTCTGAAGCCTCCCCTTGCCTTCATCCTGGAGCTGCCTGGCTCAGTACACAGACCCTTTCTCTACTGAGTTGCTCGATCTAGAATCCCAGGTTTCATCCTTGGTCCCCACCTCTCTCTACACTGTCAGAGCCGGTCCACCAGCCATCAACTTTTCAAGTCCACTGTGTACTCAGTCTTAAACCCACACCCTTCACCTTCCAAATCTAAGCAACCAGCACTAGCTGGATGACTATTAAACCAATTGCATCACTGGCCTCCCTGTATTGACTCTGGCCTATGTCTAATCCATCTTACAGGAACCACTGTGAGCTCTGAGAATCCATCATTTTTCCAGTTCTTAAGGTTCCATAAATCTCTCAGGTTAAAAACTAATATGCTCACATGCTTTATTTCTGTCTGCATTGGGTTCTGGGCACTACAAGTTCAAGAGCACTGTGCCCTCACTGACTCACTGCACTCCAGCCCCATCCTCTAGCTGTTCCTTCCTGCCACAAAGCTCTCCCTATATTGAATGCTCCCCTCTTCGCTCTTCTGATTATCCCNGTCATTATTTGATGTTACTTTCTCGTGTGAACCTCTCCCTGTACTCCCCACACTCACAGCATTCGGGGTCAGGTTTCTTAGATTGAGACTGTGCCACTGTCACTCACAGGAAACTCTCTAACATATGAAAGCAGAGACCCATTCTGATCTTCGCAGAATGTTCTAGTTCCTTCCCTGCTACTCTGACAGAACACCCTTACCAAAAGCAGCCTTGGGAAGGAGAGGATGTATTTGGCGTATACTCTGAGGCCACAAGTCCATCATTTAAGGTAATTGGAGTAGGAGTTCACGCAGAGCCTTGAAGTCAGAAACCACCGCAGAGGAGCACTGCTTGCCGGCTTGCTTACAGGTTTATGCTTAGCTAGCCTTCTTATGCAACCCAGGACTACCTGCCTAGGAAGTGTGCCACCCCCAGTGGGCTGGGCCCTCCTAAATCAATTAATAATTAATACAATCACCACAGATATGTCCAGAGGTGCTCTGATTGAGAGATTCCTTAATAGACAGGAGCCCGGGCTGTGTCAAGTTGACAGTTAAAGCTAACTGGAACATTGAGTATCCCCCATTTGTTGAGTGAGTAAATGGATAAAACAAATTGGGTTTTGTTCTTTAATGAATGGATGGGAGAATGTGTTGGGTAGGGGGGGAAAGGAGAGGAATAAAACCACTTCAGGAACAGAAATAAGGGACTCAAGACCCAACACATGCTAGAGAAGGGTGTGTTTGAGGAAACTACATGAGTGGTGTAGGAAGTGGTAGGTGATGCATGGGAGGGGTCAGTAAAGGTGACTGACCATCAGAAGAGTGTGGGGAGCTTGAGAGCCTGCAACTCACATACACCATGTTCTAGTCAGGGTTACTATTGCTGTGATGAAATACCTTGACCAAAAGCAACTTGGGGAGGAAAGGGTTTATTTCCCTTGCAGTTCTATAACAATTCCTCTCAAACATGCTGGCAATGAGCTCAGGAAGCTTTTAAGTTTTATGATTTAGCTGATTCAACCTAATAAGGAATGTTTACAAATGTATGTTATCATCACAAAACCGAAATACTGTATGAAAATAAAAGTTCAATGTGCAGCACACACACGAAAGAAAGAAAGAAAGAAAGAAAGGAAGAAAGAAAGGAAAGAAAAACTGCAACTTCTGCTAAGGAATGGCGAGCTGCTTTGCTCTGTGGATCAGGAGGAAGTCAATGTCTGAGCAGAGATCAGTCATAAGCTGAACTATGGAGTGAAGGAGAAAGGAAGTCTTCAGTCTGAAACGTTCAGTAACTTAGCAACCATTCTTACTTCCATAGGAAAGGCTTTTCATTTGCTATAAATTAAAGGAAATTAAGATTTCAATATGTCCAAAATATTTAAATTTGTTTTTCAAGCAGTTTTAACTATCAGAATTTTTAAATACTCTGTCTCCAATTATTCCCCAGAGACTGCTATTCACAGTCTAGCAAGCAAATATCACATTACCATCTAGAAAAAAGTTTGCATATAATCTAATTTGCAGTAGAGTACCTTTATTTTCGGCTCAATGCACATATTTTTTCCCTTTAGGTTAGTGATAATAGCTGTTGCAGAATTGAGCTCACCCAATTCTTAAAGTAAAATAGTTCTCAAATGTTTTGGTCTCAGGGCTCCTTCATATACTAAAAGATTATTGAGGAATTCAAACAGCTTTTGTTTGTGTGAGTTGTGTCTGTAGATGNTTACTATATCAATAATAAAAAGTTAAATTTAAAACATATCCATCCATTATTTTAAAATAAGAAAAGGCATATTAAACACTAACCTAAGCAATATATTTTGTGAAAATAGCTGTAATTTCTAAAACACAAAATATCCAATTAGAAAACATGTGGGCTATCATTCCAGTTCCTGTATTTAACCTACATGGTATGTTGTTTGGTTGAAACACATAAAGAAAACACTGCCTCTTGCAGATTTATAGTTAGAAAAGGGAGGAATGTTTTAATACCTTTTCAGATAGTCATACCACAATTTCATACCTTGGCAAGCAGGGGCTCCTGGATATTAGTTGCCATATGGAAAATAAAACTGTATTAGCAAACCTTCCACATTCTATTGATAAAATTCATTNCTATCTCCTAATTTTTGCCTTAGCTTTCATCTTAAGGAAAACAGGAACATCATAAATCCCTCATCTGGAAAATACCCATTCACTGACCTAGGCAAGTCTTCTATTTAAAATATATATATGAATATATGGAAAGGAAGTGTATGTACATGAATGAGGTGCTTGCAGAGGCCAGAAGACGGGATCAGATTATGCTGGTGCTGGAGTTAACAGGAGGTTGGGAACAGCCACCGTTGGGGACTGGGAATGCCAGTCCTCTGTGAGGGCAGTATGTGCTCTAACTGCTGAGGCCATCTCTCCAGAACACAGCTTCCAAATTTTGATAACTATATCAAAAAAGTCAAGTTCATTAAGATTACACTAACATGGTCAGAAAACAGCTTAAACTACTGGGGAGTTGTTAAGCTCTAGGTGACAGATATTAAAATTAAAATTTTATACTTTGCTTAAAAATTTAGATTCTATCATTGAGTTGTTTTCCTGGAAGTGACAGGCCTTGTTAATTATCAGAAAAAAACATGTCACACATTCAAATCTAAACAACTATGATTAGTCATTCTTTCAGTAAAAATGAGTGGTGATTCATTTTTAAAATGTCTAATGTGGTTTGCAACTCAAGTGAAACTATACATTTTTGAAACACCATCATCCTTAAATATATAGAAGAAATGTTTTAGATTTATCATCTTGCTATACAGAACAGTAAGAAAAAAAAGTTTATTCAAATATCAGAATTTAATAAAAGTCATTGGTTCTTCCCATTTTATCAGGGTATCCTTGAGTGGCTGCAGCATGAATTTTACTATGAGTCTGTGATGGTGAGGAAAAATAGTAATTAACGGCATAATTTGGTACCACTACCTGGATTTCTGCTCAGCATACACCTTGGCTCTGGAATAGTTGGTAAAGATGCCAATAGAGACAAAAGGGAAAAATAATATGTATTGTTGTGAGAAGAGTTTGGAACACAAGAACAACTCAGAAAGATCTTGGGGCACCCCAGGGTCTGAGCATCGCAGGATCGCTGATTTATCTAAAACGGAATAACAGGATTCCATTCACACGGCCTAATCTAACTCATGACTTCATTCTTTACAAAGCGATCCATCTTGTTTCTGTTCATTGAAGAGCAGTGTGCTGCCACTTGGTGAAATGATCACAAGTCATTTTTTTCAAAGCATGTTGATTACTCAGTTTGCTCTGTTGCATCTGCAAAGACAGAAGTCATTTATAGGTCTCCAGTCGTTAAAAAGCTACTCGCCAGGCAGGATGGTTTTTCATCTGTGCGCGTATTTCACAGTACCTGCTGCTTCTAGTAGAATAGAGATGTCTGTAAGGCTTCACCTTTATCAAACGGACAGACAAAAATGTCAGATCTAGGCTTTTCAAAGGAATTGCCCAGCCCATGCTGAAAGCTATAGTGAAAAGTCTACTGATTCATCCCAGGTATTTTGGAACTTGCCAACAAGCAGAGGCAGGAGTAAAGCATGCCAAAGGCCATTTGAGGATGGCTCTGCCCACGGGGCAGGTATACACCATGCAGGCTCTTGTTCCTCCAATTCAAGTTGGAACAAGGTCTTGACTCCTAGATTCCCACATGGATGCGTTTCTCAGAGTTATGACCACTGTATGAGTACAAAAGGGGTTATCTGATTCACTCATCATTGTGGAGAAAGAGTGGAAGAAAAATGGTTTTCCATGTCACTGGCAGGAAGTCATAACACCATCCTTTGGTCCTGTATCCTAACAACCAATAACATGGTCCTGACACAAGATGGACAATTACTAGTCCTTAGTTAATTTCACAAAAGTTTTGCATGTTTAAGGTTCGGGGTGTGCAGATGTGGATTCATGTTAGGACCCTGCATACTTTACCCATTTCTCAGTGTAGTTGTAACCATCTGAGCTATTTACTGTAATAGACATTGTTCCAGAAAGGCAAATCATTCCGTCAAAGCACTGCTGTCTGATTGTAGGACAGATTGTAGATTCTCAAGCCTACAGAAAAGTCCCTTCCATTGTTCTGGCACAGACTTCATGGTCAGACCTTGTCTGTATCTCTGCTGCATTCTCTTCACTTCCCTGTGTGTGTCACAGGCTTCAGGTACAGGGAGATGGCTGCCAAGTCCTAGATCACATTTGCCTGTTGTGGTCCCACATCTGCACAGGAACCAGGAAATGGACTTAATGGGCATTATCAGAGTCTCAAGAGGTTAACAACCATCTCTTTTTGTTTTCTCCATCAGAGCTGTCTCTCTTCACCTCCAAAATGAAAAGATCTCTTTCATCTCCCCCCACATCCCACATTTCACTAGTCTCTCTATGCCATCATATGACATAACAAATTGCAATTACTTCATTGATAAATGTATTGATCCAAGTCTTTGTATATATTGGATGTCTCATTTTTCTTTTTTCAATAGCGTAATCAAGAAAAGTTGTGAGTCCTGTTGTCTGGAGAGGTCATGATGGCTAGAGAAATCAATGGGGCTGGCTTGCCTTTCAAGCTGTAGTTAAGTCTTGCCAAGCTGGGGCTGCTCAGTCATCAGAGCCCAGGTTCTAACTTCAGGCAAGTCTGGCCATCCCTCTTGTCTGGCTTCCCCTTAGCTGATCCCTCCCTGGCCAAGCTTGTTGGGTGGGCCTTGTTTGGCTTCAAAGAAACACTAAATCCAGGTCCATTGAGACAGCTTGTGCTAAGGAGAGGAATTATGACTTTGCTTTCCATTTTAAACCATGAAAGCTGACTGTTACAGATGGAAGATACTCTTGAGATTTTTTTCCTAAGAAACAAACAGCCATGAAAGAATGTGTGAGTACTTGGAATACACACTCTTTGTAGCTAGAAGGGCAAGGAGCAAATGTAGCAAAATAGGACAGTGGAGGAAGGAGTTTTCTACACAAAGTGTCTACCATGCCTTTTCTAGCTGTAAAGGAAACCAATAATAAAATATTAATTAAACAAACTAATCTGCTTCTGCTGAACTTATTCTCACAACCCAAACACAAATATTATAGCAAAAAATGAGCTGTGCTGTGCTGTCTCTATTCTCACTCAAGTTCTTATGGGTTTTGTTAGTAATGTAAGTAAAATCATTTTCATAGGACTGCATAAGTTTATTTTAAATGTAAAAACGTGACGGATAAACATTCGTATTTTGCCCAAGTAGTTCCATGTACCAATATATTGATCTTTACCTGAGCAGATAATGGGGAAATGTTATTAATATATGGATGCAGGTACATGGCATCTTTTTTATGTGGTAGTTCTAACATAACTATTTTACCTACGTCTCAAACTCCCCAAGTCACAGGAAGCTTATCTGCACATAAAACTAATATTTATTTAAATTTTTTTTACTAAAGGTGCCACTTCTGCCTCCCCTGACCCACTTCTTATTTGATTGAACATGAATACAGCATCTATTTAGCACTCTCCAAGAAAATTCCCTAGAGAAAATATGGTAGACATGGAGGGTGTTTAACACCTTGCCTGGCTCTCTTGCTGATGTACATCAGGTCTGCTTTCTGTTGTCAGCCAGTATAAAAAAAAACATCCTGGCAGACTGAGACATTTGTGCTATGAGACTAATGAAACAATAGTTCCCACCAATCTGGAATTCTTCTAGAAGTCTTGTGCTGAGTAAAGAGAAAGGATGGCATTTGTTGCCAGCCAGAGAAAGATTTCACATGGTTCCAACACTTGCCACAGCACCTCTCTGGAGATCCTAGAGCCTAGGCAACGACGGGTCAGTGGTGAGTGGAACCATACCTTTGACCAGCATTGCTTAGTTACACGTGTCTCTTGTTTTATATTTAAACCTAAACCTCATGCCAGACCCTGAAAATGGATGGAGATGGGTGTCATTAGACCTTTGTGTTCCTCTTCGNAATGTGACTCCATTGAATAGACTGCCTTCCTCTATTTTCGCTATTGTCTCTAGATGGCTGATTGCTATGGTTAGTTTTGATTGGTGATTTGAAACAATCTAGAATCTCCTGGGAAGAGAGTCTCCGTGAATGAGTATCTGGATCAGGTTGGCTTCTGGGAATGTTTAGGGAAAGAGACTGTTTTCCGTTAACTGATGTAGGAGGACCCTACTCCCAGTGGGTGGCACCACTCCCTGGGTTTGGGNTCCTAACTGAAAGGAAAGGAGAAAGTTAGCTGAGAACACAACCATCAATCTACTGCTTCCCACTCTAGTCTATGGATGCAATGTGACTAGTTCACTGACGCTCTCGCTGCTGTGACTTAGCTGCCATGATGGGCTGTAACCTGTAACTGTGAGCCAGTAAACCCTTTCTCCTTGAAGCTGCTTTTCTTAGTATTTTATTACAGCAATGGGAAAAGAAACAAAGATGCTTATCCTAGCTTGCTAGGGTTGGGAGACCAAGCTCCAACCCTAACAACTCCAGTAATACCAGGATTTGATGTCCTAGAACAAATGGGTGCAAATTTTGAGAACCAAGGGAAGAACTCTGACACAGAGGGTCTCTGGTAGAACACCACAGGCTAAATGCCTTCTCTAGAATTCTTTGAGTTTTTAGAACTCATTTTGAAGGAACAGAGAGGATATAAGGCATTCACTTTAAAGTGTCTTGAGGATGATCTAGAATAAAAATAAATCCATCCCCTTTACCCAAGGGACAGACATCTTAGACTGGGCCTAGGACTTTAGTGCTCAGTTGGAGAAATTACTAAAGATGTTCCTGGACCCTGTGGTTATGNAACGCTCGGATGAAATGATTCCAAGGGAATCATACACCTTTGGGCAAAAGAGAAGAGACATCTCAATGGCACAGGATCTGGCAGTTGGGAGTGGTTGTATAAAAAATGCCAAAGGACCTCCACATACTGTATACATCAAAATGGACCATAAGGCTTGTCTTTACTTAGGCCAGTAGNTAATTCAAGTCAAAACTTGACAATGCCAGAAACATATCAGGCCAAAAGGATCAAGCAAGTAAGTGAAATATATCTGAAACAGATAAAGCCAGGCAGTGCTCAAAAAAAATAAAATCACAGTGAAAATATTTTGTAAGTGTGTTATATATGATTTATTTTACATTGTTCCCTACTTACTGAGGCTTTTGGGATATGCTATTCAGTCTTAAGATGACTGCTTACGCCCCTTTTAGTGACTCAGTACAGAGCCCTGAAATGTGTAAACTCGATCTATCTTGTTATAAATGTAAAACAGCTGCCTTAGTTTTCCTCAACAAACCTGATTTTCATTAAGTAAAACAATTCTGAGAGTGCATTTTCTAACAAATTTTGCTGATTGACCTCAACATTCTGTTTATAATGTATAACCATGCAGGGGGAAAAATAGCATAAAAGCTGGGTAATTTCCTTAATTCACAGATTCTTTGTTATTTCCTGTAGAGTGAGCGCCTCACATCTGGAAAAGCTCATGCAGTTCAGTACTGTGGCCAAGGAAAGTCTGCCTTAAAGAATTTTAAATATATGCCCCCCTCATGTGTGTGTGTGTGTGTGTGTGTGTGTGTGTGTGTATGTATGTGTGTGTGTATGTGAAGAGGGCAGGACTCAATGTAGCACTTCCTCAGTTTTGAAAGGACACCTGAGTGTACTGACCCTTCTGCCACCAAGTAGAACTGTACCAAAACAATTCCAGAAAGTTCAGTGTCAGAAAAGCTTAAGTAAGAAGCTCTATGCTGCCATTCATCTCTGGTCCTTGTGGGTTTTCCGGCTATGAAGGCTTTCTTTGTTCAGAACCTCTGTCCTTCCTGGCAAGCACTGCCCCAGCCCTGCCCCGACTTTTTCTTCCTCTGAGCACAGCCTTGGCAGCCCCAATAGGTACCTGCTGCTCCTCAAATCCCTACAACTACACAGTGTTCACTGTTAAGGGAACTCATCCTGCCTCTTTGCAAGCAGGTCAGAATTGAGGAGTCACAATAAATAAGTGAAATAATTGCTTTTCCTCAGTAACAGGAAGCCATAGCATGAAGTCAAATCACTCACGGCAAGACTGGGATTGCTCTGCTTTGGAGAAACAGTTCTACTTTGTATCCAACTCCAGCTTTTCATGAGATCAGTAGCAAAGTCTGGCAGAGGGCAGAACAGCTGTCTGCTTGGTCTCAGGGGTTGTAATGTGTGGCGGAGTTTGCCATTTATCCCATCATGTTATTCCTGGCCTTATGTTATTAATCTCTGTGTTTATTTCCTAATTAATAACCATTACAATCTGCAAGTAGTTTGTGGGGGAGGTGCATGTGTACGTGCCTGCAGGAGTCTGTAGAAGCCAAAGGTCAACCTCAGGTGTCATTCCATAGTTGCCATCATCTTGCTTGGAGGTTTGTTTTGTTTTGTTAAGATGAGGTCTCTCATTGGTCTGTAGTCCCACAAGTAGGCTAGACAGGCTGGCAAGCACTTCTACTGACTAGGCTACCTTTCAAGTACTGTAATTAGTTTTATTAATTGTTTGGCTGCTCAATCTTAATACTGAAATAGTCCAAAAAGACAAGAACTATATATGTGTAGTCATCTTTATACATGTATCAGATAGTACTGAGTGATGATACATATATATGTATATACATAAAATCTTCTATCATCTATCAACACACATACACACACACACATGTAAGTCTATCTGTCTATCCATTATGGGGTTAGGGAGAAACCTGGTACTAAGGAAATTCCCAGAAATCCACAAGGATGACCCCAGATTAGAGTACTAGCAATAGTGGAGAGGGTGCCTGAACTGGCCTACTCCAGTAATCAGATTGGTGAATACCCTAACTGTCATCATAGAGCCTTTGTCCAGTAACTGATGGAAGCAGATGCAGAGATCTACAGCCAAGTACCAGGCCAACTTCCAGGAGTCCAGTTGAAGACAGGAAAGAGGGATTATATGAGCAAGGGGGGGGTTCAAGATCATGATGGGGAAATCTACAGAGACTACTGAACTAAGCACGTAAGAACTCATGAACTTTAGACCAACAGCTGTGGAACACGCATAGGACCGAACTAGACCCTCTGCATACAGGAGACAGTTGTGTAGCTTGGTCTGTTTGAGGGGACCCTAGCAGTGGGATCAGGATTTATCCCTGGTGCATGAGCAGGCTTTTTGGAGCCCATTACCTATGGTGAGATGCCTTGTTCAGTCAAGATGCAGGGAGGAGGGACTTGGTCTTGCCTTAACTAAATGTTCCAGGCTTTGCTGATTCCACATGGGATCCCTTACCCTTTTGGAGAAAGAGATGGGAGGGTGGGTTGAGGCAGGGAAGGCTGGAGGGGAACAGGAAGAGGCCTGAGTAGGGGATCTGTGGTTGATANGTGGTTGAAATGAATAAAAAAATTTCTTAAATAAAAAATAAAATTTAAAATAAGATAAGAATTATATATGTGTATTAGATAGTACTGAATGAATANATACATTTCTATTATCTTCTATCATCTATCATATATATATAGTCTATCTATCAATCCATCTATCTTTCCATCTAACTATACCTGCACAATCATCTTTATATATGTATCAGATAGTATTTACTGATGATGATATATATATATTTGTCACCTCATTCATTAAATATCAATTAGCTATTCATCTATATATCTATTAATCTGATATCTAACTATACTTGGGTAGTCATCACTATGCATATATCAGATAGTATTTACTGACAATGTTTCTATCACCTATTTATCCACCCATCTATAACCTAGCAAGCTAGTTAGCTTTTGTCTATCTACCTACCTGTCATCTATCCATTCATCTACCTATCCATCTTGAAATCTATCTAGAATGAAAGAGTAAGTGTAGAGACAAATATCGTCCTCAAGACTTATCTCTCTTCAACCCCATTGCTTTGGAAATCTTCATCCCCTGCCCAATCAACCATCTATAGCAGGAACTCCCAAATCACATTGGCCTGCACTGCCCTCAGCAGCTGTGAACTTTGCACACAGTCCCTTCTCAATTGCCTTCCTGCTGTACCCACCCAGAAGCAGTTACAGTCTGGTTATGTGCTTCATTTTGAGCATATATGGACTTAAGTTTCTGTTTGCAAAGCCACAAACATTATGCTAAATGAGACATTATGGCAAAAGAATTTTCCTTTAGGGGTGAGTTTTTTTTTTTATGTTTCTCGAGCATCATAGGATGATTTGGTCAATCTTATTATCCCAATCTTTTCTTTTTCTTTTGTACAAAATAAAAAGGGAAAAGAAGTCTGCTATGGGAGAGAAACAAAGGATTCTGAAGACATTAGATTACTTTTTTAAAGTTGGAGGTGACCTGAAAGCCACTTAATGAGCTCCTTTCTAAGTAAATGGTATAAGGAAGAAAAGCTAAAGTTAAAATAAAACCCACAGTTCAGAAAAACAAGCTGGAGCCTTAGTATGGTAAAGAAAGTCACTATTAGAAAGATAGATAGTGCCAGGTGGTGGTGGCACACGCCTCTAATCCCAGCACACGGGAGGCAGAGGTAGGCCGGTCTCTGTGAGTTCGAGGCCAGCCTGGGCTACTGACTGAGTTCCAGGAAAGGCGCCAAAGCTACACAGAGAAACTCTGTCTTGATAAAAACCAAAAAAAAGAAAAAAAAAGAAAAAGAAAAAAGAAAGAAAGAAAAATAGACAGTGATGGATTGGAGGGATAGCTTAGCAGTTAAGAGCACATGCTGCTTTTGCAAAGAACCACAGTCTAGTTCTTATCAACCATGNTGGGTAGCTCACAATCTTCTGCAACTCCAGCTGCAAGGGATCCATCAACATCTTCCGGCCTCTGTAAATACCTGCATACATGACACACACACATACACATAAATAAATAAAAATAACATTTTTAAAAAGAAAGATACACATAAAGTTAAAGTTTGCATCTCAGAGAAGAATTGGTATCATTTTCAGGCATTGGTTTAGACAGAGTTTCTATATTGTTATATCTTTATTTGAAAATCACAATGTACATGGTGTAGTGGAAATGAGATTGGCACATGGAAAGGCCTTTAAAAACTTCTGATGAAAGAAAAAAGCAGTCAATGGGAAATTTGCTCTACTGCAATTTATGTTTGACCTTGAGTAAAATAACTTCGTCTTTCAGAGCCTCCAATTCCTAGTTTATAATATGATCTTCTATTCCCAACTCAGAATGTAGAATAAAACACATGTCAAAACAAGTATTAAACCTTATATATAAATCAGAATTAAATGTAAAGCATAATTATAATAAAATTTTATAAGGAAATTATTATGAAACCCATTCACCAAGTTCATATTTAATAAATATTTCTCCAAATATTGTTGCTTGTTATGACTTTGTCCTTTCAAGTTTGGAATGTTTCATTATAAAAGTGAAAATGAGACCGATGTGTAAAATGTTTCAATCCCTTTGCTTGGTCTCCATTTCACACCTGCAGGGATAAGNCCAGCCCACAATGCAATGTGCAGTCCAGCTGATTGAATACAACACATATAGCACACATATTGCATATGTTATTATTAAAATGCAATACATCATACACATTGCTTTTTTACTGAACAATATCTCTAGGATATCCTTTTGTCTCTGTATATGGATATACTTCATTGATTTCAATGGTTTCACAGAATTTCATGAGGCCATTCATTATCTCACATATTCTATCTTCTAAAACCATAACCCCATGTGTGAGCATGTGCATGTGCATATGTGTGATATATTTGTGTTGTACACACATGTGAGTATGAATGTATGAATGCCCATGTTCATGCAAACCTATGAGGAGGCCAGAGCAGAACATCAGCTAGCTTTCTCTGTTGCTCTCTCTGCTTATTGCCTTGAGACAGGGCCTCTCTCTGAACCAAAAGCTATTTCTGTTAGACTGGCCAGCCAGAGAGCAATTGGGCTCTACTTATCTCCACTATCCCTCACTCCAGGGATGGGCTTGCAGACTTGTGCAGTCATCATTGGCTTTTATGTAGGTGAGTACTGGGGACTGAGCTGTTTCTCCACCCCTTAATAGTATAATGCTTGTTGTTTTGGTATTTCATTTTGTGTGGTAGTGTAGGGTTTCAACCCAGATCCACCAACTCCATGTTCACTTTACTAAGTACCTACAGGTCACAGAATCAAGGATGTGTCCATGTGGTGGTGGCTTCAGAGAAGCTCCTGAGATTCCACACTCAGGTCTCATGGCAGTGCCTCCTGTCCTAAACCTGCCCTAGATTAGTGTGTTGTTTTCCTCGGGGCAACATAGGGTACATCTTCATCCAGGAAGATGCTGTGTCATATAGTGGCCATTGACATAATACTATAATTAGGAAGACACCAGCAAATGAGTTTTAGGGGGTTCTGTGAAGTTTTAGCTCCTTATGTGAGTTTTGTTAAGCTCAATAAAGGAGGTAACATCTTCTGGGGCTGCAGAAACTCCATCAAAGATCATGAAGAGAGGCCAGAGAGACACTCAGGGCTTATGAGCACTTGTTACTCTTGTAGAGGACTGGGGTTTGGTCTCAGAACCCACATGATTGTTCACAATCATCCATAACTCCAATTCCAAGGGATCCAACACCCTTTTCCGGACTCTGGGAATACACATGGTATCCATACATATAAATACATGTAAGCAGAACACTAATGCAATAAAATTAAGTAATATCAAAACACAGAAGTCAAGAAGGAACAGGTGGAAGCACAGGGATCCTGTAAAAGGCATGTGTTAGAGCAATCAAGAAAGAGCTGTTCAGCTTCTCTTCAAAGATCACTGTCATGAAAGCATGCTCCAGCTTAAAAGGAGAAGGGAGATTACNAAGAGACTAGCTGACTGCCTGAGTGATCCTGCCGGCTGTTCCGGGGGGCAGTGAAAGTTCTCCCTTTCCCTGCATGCTCTGAGCCTATTAGCTGACTTTAGTCTATAAAAATTCTAAGAAAGGCTATAAACAAGCTGATTGTCTGGCTCTGACTTGTTTGAAGGTGAGAAAGGCACATACTGACAGAAATCCAAGAGGATTCTTGTGGGAAGAATCCACAAAGTATGGGCACCGGCCTTGGTTCTCCCTGCGTTTGCCGGCGACACCTTCCTAGGTGTAATCGTATTCCCAGAGCTGCGTCCTAATCTGCTTTCTGTTGCTGTGATCTATAACACCAAAACCAAAAGCAACCTTGAGGAGAGAAGGCTTTGTTTCTTCTTACAGCTTACAGTCTGTCATGACGGGAAGTTAGGGCAGGAACTCAATGCAGGAACAGAAACAGAGGCCATGGAGAAGCGGTGCTTACTGCCTTGGTCTCCGTGGCTTGCTCAGCTTGCTTTGTTATACACCCCAGGACTACCTGCCAGGGGAGGTGGGAGGGTTGGGGGAGTATCACTAGAAGTAGACTGGACCCTCCCACATCAATGTCCAGCAAGAAAATGCCTCACAGACTCACCTACAGGTCCATCTGTTAGGGTTCCCTCTTCTCAAATGATTAGTTTGTGTCAAGTTGATATAACAAAACAAAACAACTAACAAAAACAAGTTGCCAGGCTCTGTAACCTGACCTGAAAGCCTTGTCTGAGGTTTATAGTTCTGTCTATAGAAGTGTTTATAAAGTANAGCATAATATGTATAAGTTGTTTGTTAGTGGTATTAACAACTGTNTATCTAGTAATGGATATTACCCGAATATCCCACATATATTTATAAAAAGTAGAAANCTGCTGAAGAGAATACTGTAGCTAGCTTTATTGTCTACTTGATACAGGAGCCTGGAGTCATATGAAAGGAAAGCCTCCTATTAAGGAACTGCTGTGATCAGATTAGCTTGTGGGCATGTCTGTGGGGGGATTGTCCTAATTATTAATTGATGTAAATTGATGCAGGAGGACCCAGCCCACTGTGGGCAGCACCATTCCTCAGGCAAGTGGTACTAAGCTATATAAAAATGCTGGTTAAGCATGACCCTGAAAGTGAGCCAGAGAGCCAGCCAGAAAGTGNCATTCCTCTATGGTTTGTACTTCAGGCTCCTATTTTAATTTCTGTTCCNACTTCCCTCATTGGAAGACCTGGAAATGTGAGGTGAAATCAATCCTTTCCNCACCTACATTGCTTTTGNTCAGCATTTCATCGCAGCAACAGAAAGGAACATAGAATAGAGGGCTATCTCAATTTCTGTACTGTTGAATGCTTTCTTGTTTGTTTGTTCTGTTTTCGTGGGGTCTTGTTTACTTGTTTACTTTGGGCTCACTTCTAATTTTTAAAATATCAAAACAAGTGTATAACTAATGTTCCCATGGCTGACTTCCCTTATAAGCTTTTTCCCTAGAAGGATGATCTGTCAAGATCAGTGTAAGCTGGCTTGTAGCTTTCCTTCACCTTGTAGATTCCATCTCTGTGAACAAGAACTATTAACAGGCCCATCTGGCTGTGCTCAGTCAACAATGGGGGGTACCTAGGTAGATGTGGTGGCATACACCTGTAGTGCAGATACTNAGAAACCTTAGAGTTAGCTATAGGGCAATATGAACATAGTGAAACTCTGTCTCAAAAACCTTAGGAAATGAATCCTGCAATGTATATGCATTCAAAGTCATCTTCATGGCCAACAGCAACAATGAAAAACAACTGCTTAATGTCCCTTTAATATGTTTTAGGCTCTGAAATAAACAGTTCATAGTAACCATTTAAGGGAAGTTTCAAAGCAATTCCATGAAGTGGGCACACTTCACTTCACAGAGGAAGGAAGGAAGATTTGAGAGAAGGGCTAATTTGTCCAAGGCCTCCATAAGCAGAGGGCAAGAATTCCAAAACTGGATCATCTCTTGGTAAAGAGACAGAGACAATCATGGTTTCTCTGCCTTTTCCATCAGAAAGAGCAGCACCTTTGAAGTCAACTCAACAAAACAAACATGAACTTTGCAGAACAAACTGTCAAATAAGCATTACTACCACAGTTTTTGAAACTTTCTCACTAATCTCGACCACTTCCCTTCTCAAGACTCCTGGATCCCATGCTGAAATCAAATCTCCTCTGCCACCTTCACATAACACTTGACCAGTCTTCCCTCTGAGGACCTCAAAGGACCTTATGTCCCAAGCTGTCCTTTTGGTCATTTGTGACTTCTTTATTAGGGATCAAATCCTCCACTGGAGTACGCAAATAATACATCAATCTTTGGCAACTAACTATAAAATGGGACTTTTCTACTTCCTGTACCAACTAAAGGCAAGAGAAATTTGTTTCTGAGAATGCAAGTGCTGACCAATTGCAAACCAAAATATGTTTAACATTATTTCATTCCCATCAAAATTCTCTTGCATTAATTTAAAATACAGATATTGATTCACAGAAATCATGACAGGAAACTTCCTTGTGGCTATCTTAACAAGGACATCATCTCAAAACACACATCATGAGAGAATTTAGTCATATAGGGAATATGGAACCGCGATTCTATTCTACAAAGTTGTTGCGCAGTCCCTTACATGCTTGATACCATAGCCTCCCTAGGGTGATAGATGCAGCACTGGCATTTTGACTTCTAATCACACAATTTCCCTAGCAATAGTCAAGTTTTCCCAAACATCTGCTTCTTTTTATCTCTTTATTTTTCTCACATTCCGGTTGAGCTCATTGGATGAACTTGACATCACAGCCGAGCCCTAAATCAAAACATTTTATAGTCTACATATTTTTTTCCAAAGAAGATCCAGAGTTCTTATTATCCAAGCAATAACAGATTCCATTTCCGGGACTTTTTATCTTTTTTTCCCCCACATCATAAATAACTGGAATTTTATGTTGACAAAAAAAGTTCTATTATACACTTTTTAAAATATTCTTTATAGTTCTGGGGATTGAACTCATGGCCTGTGTCATGTTAGACAAGCACTGTACCACCAAGCTATATCCCTGGTCATCTATAGTATATTTTTTGAGGAAGCATGACTAAGAAATTGCATAAGACTTCTGATTCCTTATATAGCTTGGTTGATTCGTCTCTCTCTTGACTATACACATAGGCAGAAAAGTGGTCACATTGAATTTCAAATGCAAACAAGGAGAATCTGATCTTAAATGACGCGAAGGGAGATGTCAAGTTTGAATACAGCCCAACACCTCTGAAGATAATGAGACTGATTATATAAAAGGAAGGGAACAAAACTTAAGGGCCTCACAAAGGTACACTACAGGAGGAGCACACACATGGTTCCAACTGAGGAATCTATTGGTCTTTCAGACTATTGCCCCCAATTATAAATTGGATAAATCCAATGATTTATCCAAGGTCACATACATGGATTTCTGCCGAAGTGAACTTTCCTGTTTTCTTGGGCACTGTCTGAGAACTAAGAGACTGACTCATTCACTTCTAAGCCCTAGAGGGACACTGTTACACAATTTTCCACAGGTATTTTGGCAACTTCAAAGGCATTTGAATCAGGGCTCATCTTTGTTTCTTTCTGAGGAGAGAATACATGTGTTCCAGCAGGGACATGAGACACACACACGTACACCCCACTGTCCCAGAAAATGTCACAACAAGATGACAGCCTTTTTATGACTGGAAACTCTACAACTGAGCATCAGGTAGCATTTATTGAGTACCTCTTAGGCATCAGAGTGCTCTGCCCATAATGACTGTCTTCCTTACCTGACCTAATTCTATGACTAATTAGCCCAAAGGCCTTGGACTTTAAGTCAGGTTCACTTCTTTGTAACTAGGAGAAAGTTATCCTGCCCTTCTTATCTCCTAGAGTTATTGTGTAAGTTGAGTGAACTAGCACATGGGAAAAAACTGCTAAAAATTGTTTTATAATGTACACAGAGAAAATAGCTAATCATAGATGTGATGCCAGACANACATCCACAAAATAAATGTATAAATCTAACTAGCATACAGTTGATACTACCCCAGGATCTCCTATCATATTCTCTACGGATAAACACCATTCTAGGTTTTAACAATACAAAGAGGTTCCATATTATGTGAAAGTGTCAAGTGTCTTCTGCTCTTTTGTGTATGTTTTTTTATTTCATAAGGTTTATGAATACTGTTTATGAATTTCCTCCATGTTATTGTGTGCTTGGGGGGGTCTTCATTCTCATTGTCCTACTAATTACTCTGTAATTAATTAATTACACTGGATGAACAGATAATATTTTCTCTACCATTCAACTGTTGAAAGACTTTGAGATACTTTCCAATTTGATCTATTTGCAGTTACTCAGTTCTGTTGAGTATACTGGAAACCAAATTGCTGACTCTGCAGGCATCTGCACATTCAGCCAGAGAGATACCAATGGTCTTCCAAAATGGTGACTACAACTTGCTTGCCTAGCAAGAGTATCTAGTGAATATCTGTGTTTGATATATTTCAATAGTACTATTTATTTTAGCTTAGTTGGGTAAAATATTCCCTAATAAACTTACCATAAGTTTGGAAGAGCAATCTTTCTCACCCCAGAGTTCACCACTGTCACATGCAATAGCATTGGAGTTCCATAACAGGTGATGACTGTTGACATTTTACTCTTTGACAATAGTATACAAGGCTTCTAGAGCTATGAAAATTAA
>LZPO01117705.1:7403-20402 GCA_001675575.1 Neotoma lepida
TGCTCACAGTGCCAAACCTCAGCTGTTTTCTATGACTCCTTCATTCCTTCAAAACCAGTACCATCTGGGTAACTTATATTACCAAGTTCAGCTGCCAGCACAAGGTACAACCTCGGCCACTTCCGGAACACAACTTGTGTGTACTGACCTCGAGCAAAAACTTCGCAGATTTCACCTCAGTGATGCTGGTTTCTTCTCAATCACTGCCAATTTCTTAGCTCCCACTAGCCAGCATCTCAAATGTCCTAGTAATGCAAAGGTTTCACTTCTATGGTGCCAGTCTCTTGTTAATTAAGGTGTACTCTTTAGCCTCAGCTGACCCATAACACCAGAATCTCAATTTAAAATAGCAAATGGCCCCCAAAGAGTCTTTAAACCTCCCTCTGAAAGTTCACAAGCCAGGCCTTCATCTTCTGCACTGATGTCAACATTCTTATCTTCCAAGATCCTACAGAACAGTGCACTGAGCGCTCAGCATTCAATGGCTGTTCTAGCCGGAAGTTCCAAAGTCCTTCCACAATCTACCCAAAACCGTNATCAGGTCTGTCTCAGCAATATCCCGCTCTTGGTACCAAATTGTTTNAGTTAAGGTTTCTTTTGTTGCAATGAAGCACCATGATCAAAAAGCAA
Organism: Neotoma lepida; assembly: GCA_001675575.1. Classification (NCBI taxonomy): domain Eukaryota; kingdom Metazoa; phylum Chordata; class Mammalia; order Rodentia; family Cricetidae; genus Neotoma; species Neotoma lepida. The sequence goes on from LZPO01117705.1 coordinate 8,034, forward strand.
GTTGGGGAGGAAAGGATTTATTTGGTTTACACTTCCTCATCACTGTTCGTCATTAAAGGAAGTCAGGACAGGAACTCAAACAGGGCAGGAACCTGGAGGCAGGAGCAGATGCAGAGGCCATGGAAGGGTGCTGCTTATTGGCTTGTTTTTCATGCCTTGCTCAACCTGCTCTGCCATAGAACCCAGGACCATCACCCCACAGTTGGAACCACCCACAATGGGCAGCTGTGCCCCCATCAATCACTAATTAAGAAAGTGCCTTACAGCCAGATCTTATGGAGGCATTTTCTCAATAAAGTCTCCCTCCTTTCAGGTAATTCTAGTTTGTGTCAAGTTGATATAAGACTAGTCAGCACACACCATTATTTAAAAGAGTATCTAGAAGATAGGTTCTTTGGCTTCAAAATAATGAGATTAAATGTATTTTTGTAAACCTGGGTGAAATATGCCTTTGTTTCTAGAAATTTGTTATATCAATTGACCTCAACTCTCTCCACTTATATGTGGGATTTTTCAGCAATTCCACGCTAACTACAGACAGATTAAGTTATAGGTCTCAGCCAATAATAGCAAGTCAGTTTGTGAAGTTTACTTGTCTTCTTTTTTTAAAATCTCTCTACCACATTTCAAGGCCACAAATATTCATTTTTGTTACAAATAATATTGCTCTTGAGGGAGGGGTACTGCAGGAGTGAGGGGAGTATATGGAGGGAACTGGGAGGNAGGCAGAATTGGGGTGCATGATGGAAAACTCCCAAGGAATCAATAAAGATGCTAAATTTTAAAAATAATAATAATGNTTTTATAATAATAGTGGGAGCAACATCTTTTACCCCTGTTTGTCTTCACCTGTGTACTACTAGTCCTGAGTTGGAAATTCCCAATCTCACCCACAGCAAAATGAAGATAGAAGGGACAGTGCAATGTGGTTGAAACACAAAGCAGTAGTCACTGACAGGGCCAGGATTAAACCTCACCATTTGCAATCCTTTATTCTTTGTTCCTTCCATTAGGTCTTACTGTTTCCAATTAGCTAGGAGAAATCTTTTAAAGAAATGATCCTCAAAATGAAAATGAAAACCTTAAGAATGCAGTCAGCACTTCAAACCTCCAAAGACCGTCTGGATGAGTAATTCCATCTGGAGAGGGGGAGTGTGTTTTTATTTTTAACTTTTCAGAGAGGGTCATTAGATCACTTACCTTCTCATAACTGTGTGTTAAGAGTCCATCTCCCCTGGGTCAGAATTCTCAAAAGAAAGCAGGAAACCAGAGCTCTGTTCACAGGTCAGTTTGTACAGTTCCTTGAGGCTCTGATGCAGCTCCTTCAAGTTGATTTAGTTTTCAAGACAATATAATTAAAGCAAAGCAAAAAGTAAAACAAAATAATTTTAGCCCACATGTTAATATAATCTGATTTCTAATTGATCAAGTATTTAGCAATGAAAGCAAATGAATTGATTCATTCTTTTGATTTCTGGGTCTTTTCTTTCATATAATTGACAAGGTAAAATGGAAAAATAAAATAAATTTTACGTGTATATTGTCTCATTTGTGACATGCCAAGGGAAAAATACAAGAGCAGGAATGTGCTTGTTTCCCTAGCAAAGACAGATGATCGGTAATGCTATGAAGATGTATTCCTAAGATACAAATGGTCACTTCTCTGAGAAAAGAAAAAAAAAATATGTAAACTCTAACGTTACCCAGGTAGAAATATCTCTTAGGTTCTTAGTTCCTGGGCTTTGATGTCTATAAACTCTGGGCTCTTCTTGTGTTGCTCCTTTCCCAGGAGTGTATGCATGTGGATGTTGCAATTGAGATCATGGGGGTCTGGGGGTGGGAAGCCCACTGGAATGTCTGATCCCAGAGAGCCCCGTTTTGTTTTTAACATCCTTCCTCTCACCTGGCTAACAGTAATGCGAGATATAACAGCAACGCTTGCTTTTGTTACAGGCAAATTCACCTGCCGTTGCATTTTGGGTCTCTTGTAAACCTCTTCATCATTTAAATTAAAATAAAGCAAAGAATAGAAAGAGAAGTTTGCCATTTCTCATTTAAATCAGTTATCCAAGAACAAAGTGAATTTCTTCAATAGTAAGGTTCACACAGGGAACACTGAGGGATCTTTTCAGGAAAAGAGTGTTGGTTAAGTCCTTTGTCATATTATGAGCACATTTTAAAATAATAAAAATGATCTTTAATCCTGATTTAACATAATTTCTAATAAATTCAAACATATATTTGTTCCTCATTGAATTTTAATGTCAGTATTTTGTAAATGAAATGCCAGTATTTTCTAATTGGTTCTCTGATGATTTTTTTTTTTTTAATCATCAACTGTATGATACATTTTGGGAGTTCAGAGGAGGGAGTACACACACATTGCATTCTGTCATTTTTTTAAGTCCCCCCTAATGAATTCTTAATTACATTATTCAAAAGATCCATTATTCAGCATTCATCTCGCTGCTAAATGAAAGTCTTTACCTGACAAGTGAATGAAGTGAGTCCAAATGCTTTCAATGCCACCTAGGGATTCTGAATAGACTTTGAGCTGAACAGCAGCAAAAGGCTTCGTTTCTCTTGTAGATTTGTGCGGACTGTTGTAGAGACAGGTAACTATGCAATCCTCTACCAAGCTGAGCCTCACTTGACTTCCATTGTGTTCTCAGGCTTACCTCGGGGCCAGAGCAACAGCAAACAAGGCCCAGTGGTTACTAAAGGTGGGAAAATGGCCACATAGGATTCGATAACCTGTATACGGCTTTCGGATGTGTGCATGTGTCACCTACAACACTAATACCAGGCGAAGTGATTGAACTTCCTGAGTTCCTTATAAACTTTCCCTGTTTCATTTCATAGCATGAAAAAAAACCAGAGTGCTACATGCCAGCAGGAGGAATTCTGGGACCCTTCAGCAGATAACAAGATCTCTTTGTATTTTTGACATACTTTCGTTGCTTTCAACAGACAAAGGCACAGTGCTACAGGAAAGAAATGATCTCAGTCCCTGTGTACCTTTTGACAAAGAACCATGCTTACTAGTTCATGTATCACATTGNTCCACAGCTATAAATAATAACCAAAATGATTCTTCCAAGAGGTTAAGCTGATGTAATAGCAATCTGTTATAGTCTATACTCTAAAAGCTCAAGCAATGTGTTTATAAGAAACTGTTCAGTAAAAGCAAAGTTTGTCCAAACCAAGGCTTTGCGAACTTTTTCTACTTGTAAACCCTTTATCACCTGAGCAATTCTTACATGACTTTGGGTATACAGGAATATAAACCAGGCAAACAAATCAAACATTGACTAAAAATAAATCATGAAGAACTTCAAAAAAAATAATTCCAGGTTGGGGAGGTACCTTGGTTGATAAAGTGTTTTNCATCTAAGCATGAGAACCTAAGTTTGATCCCAAGAACCCATGTGGAAATGCCAGGTGGTGTGGCACGTACTTGTAATCCCACCTGTCCCAGTGTCCCTAGGTGGGAACCCTATCCTTGCTGCCTAGACAATCTAGCCATCTTGATGATCTCCAATTGAGAGATTCTGTCTTGAAAATCAAGATGGATAACACTTGAGGAATGATATCCAAGGTACACTCACATGTGCACACATGGGTACACATATGTGAACCCACAGGAATACACATATATACATAGAAATAATTATTTATTATACATTTGTTAAAGATAAAATTAATTTATATACTAATGAGGTGGATGTACTTATATAAATGACTAGATGTGGGCAGAATATTTGATACTGTAGAATATAGAGCATATTCATCTTTTTAAGAGTTAAGCAATCAGGATTTTATATNTTCATTGCCGAGNATGCTACTTTGTATAAATATATAGGATAAAATGGCAGAAGTGTGTTTAGNGCCATTTCAGAAACAGTTGGAATTTTGTTCTAATTCTTAAGCACCACAATTCATACTCATGCAACAAGTTTCTATGAAATGCAAGTCAACAACTCAAACAGCAAGTTTTTAAAAACAAACATTCAAGCAAAATATAATGCACAGATACCCTAATATGATAGTGTCATGCTGAGGAATAATGGTAGAAAAATACTAACAGTCTGTTTTCTGTGATTAAANCACTGTTTCCACAAGAGGAACAAACTTCGTATGAAGGGTAGGAACAATAGAATTCATAGCATGCGAGAGTCTCAAATCTGAGTGCTGGTGNTTCCATAAGCATNGGTTGTCATCACATGGTCTGACCGACAGCCCATGTAATGTCAAGTGTGCACGATGTGTGATCAGAGCTAAGTCTGCAGTGAACTTCCACAATGCAGAAGGAGTGAAAGCTGCCAGTAACATCACGTTTACATACTTGGTTTTGAATTATTTTTTTCATCATTGAATATTAATATACTTTTCACTATTGACAAATTTATCTCTATTTCCTCCACATGTCCCACAATTTAAAGTTCTAAATAACTTAAAGGAACAAATGCAGGAAAACGGAACTTTTATACTCCCAAATCAAGGAAGAAAATTAGTGAGACTGATAAGATAAGCTTGCTNTTGTTTTTGTTGTTCTTGGTTTGCCTTGGCCAAACTTGAGTTGATGTATGGAGTAAATGGAGCAAAGGTGACAACATATTTCTTGCTTTGCCAGGTGCAGAGGTGTGTCTGTGTGTACATGTGAAAGCCCCAGGTCCCACTCAACCACACATAGCTGATTAACTAAGTGACTCCATGCTGTTGCCTGCAACACTAAGTTGAAGTATCAAGAATAAGGTTTTGATTTCCAGCTCCCCATCTCGTGGTACCCTTCCTAAATAAAACATACACTTGTGGTTTATGATTCAGGCCTCTCATCTTGAAGATAGCAAAAAATATCTCTAGGCAAAAGAGAAATGCATTTCTCTCATTTTTTAATAATAACTACAAATGAGTATACAATTGGACAAGAAATTGTTCTACNATTGTTGCATATGTAAAGAAAGCAATAGAAGAGAAATTTCAACATGAAATTACTGCAAACACAGTAAGTTTGTTGTGTATTTAGTGGGAAATGTGTTCTAATAATATATTAACATTAACTGAATATATTGAAAATAAGTGATAAATATATAAATTTCTAAAGTCAGTTTCTTCATACATTTTAATTCCTAAGTATATTTTAAATATCAATCCTTATACCCACAGATAAATGTANTTCTTATCCTTCATCATGGAAACTTCTCTTTGCAACAGATGGTGACTGCTACANAAAATCACAGCCAATCAAAATACAGAGTTGTGGAGCTCAGTCACAACTGATACATCTACAAACAACACCTGAACCTAAGACTCGGGGATCATTATGGAAGAGGGGAGAAAAGTTAGTAAAATCTGGAGACACGAAAGTGTCCTCTGAGATTGTGNCTCCTCAGAACATCAGAAGCTATGCCAGTAAAATCACATGATTGCCTAAAAATCAGCTGATCAGGGACAGCAANAGACATGCTAACATGGATAGATAAAGTCCACTAAGCCACAACCCTGCATAAAGAACTACAGGCAAATAAGGAACATTAAGAACAGGAGAAATAATCTTCCCAGGGAAGAGTATACCAATTGTTTATCCAATACCAAATCTTCTGCCTAAAAACATGCATACAAGTAGCATTATACAAACTGAACAGGATGTACTTATATATATAGATATGAATGTGTGTAACAACAATTAATGAAAAAAGAGGCTAACTTCCACATGTAGAAGGAGTGAAATTTGCTAGTAACATCACATTTACATATTTGGTTTTGAATTAATTTTTTCATCATTGAATATTAATTCACCTTTCAATATTGACAAATTTATCTCTATTTCCTCCACATGCCCCACAATTTAAAGTTCTAAATAACTTAAAGGAACAAATGCAGAAAAATGCACCTTTTATACTCCCAAATCAAGGAAGAAAATTAGTGAGACTAATAAGACAAGCTTGGTTTTGCTTTTGTTGTTCTTGAAAGAGATCTTGGAGGGGTATACAGGAGGGTTTGGAGGGAGGAAAGGGAAGAAAAATGTCAGGTAATTATATTATAACTTCAGAAAACAAAAGAAATAATTTTTAAAATACAGAACAAATGTCAAAACAATACAGTCACAGGGGAGATGTAGCAAGGAAATAGAATACTATATATATTTAATAGAGGCTATATAAAGGTAGAGATTTGCCTCTTTGCTAGATTTTGGTAAGATTAGGATTATTGCATCAATTGAGAGTCCATATTAAAATGTGGTTTTGANCAGCAGTAGGTCAAGCAGGGTTACAACAGAATCTTCAAGTCTTTCAGGCTCAAAATCCATCCTTCACTGGAAAGACAAATTAAAAGCTTAAAACTTTCTTTAGCGACAGCCTTAGATGTTCTTTCTGAAAGAGAATAACCAAATGACCACTGTGCTCTGTTTAGAGATCAATTCATGATACCCTCACTATCCTCTAAGAATTCTATACTTCATAGCCACAAGCAAATAAACCACCTTGTTCAAAATGCACATGAAGAAGAAGAGCATACCTGTTATTACAGGCCTATGGTGGGGAGTGTGTGTGTCCAGATCAGGAGGATGTCCATTTCAGGGTCACATGGAGCCAGGGGATTGAGNTTCCCACTCAACTCCAGCTTTAAGCTCAAAGTCCACAACAAAGGCCAAGAACAAGAAGGAAAGGTTCTTCTGTTGTGAGGGAAACTAGAAAATTTAATGAGTAACCAGATGAGTCTAAACAAGGCCTAGGCAATAAAGGTCAACACTGATTGTGCTTTCCAAGACTAAACTATGTTTGTCAGGAAGACATTTCATGGTAAAGGTAAGATTTGACGCTCATCAAAGCCTTCCTTCATCTTACAGAAGAACACAGTGAACACACCTCTGTGGCCTGGCTAAAACTGTCATGGCTTGCTGTCCCCACTCTACTGCAGAGCGAAAATGAATCTTAAAAGATTCAAAGAATCAGCTAACCCTCCGCAAAAGACATACACAAGTATTAGCAAATAAAAAGGTGTGTTGAAGGGTAAGATAGAGGCTGGTGAGGAGAGCTAAGGGAAAGGGGTAAGCCCCTTGCTCTTGCCAGACAGTCCAGAGCTCTCCACATGATTTGTTTTTCATCTCCACTGCAACAATCCATATTTGTCTCTGCTCCTGGCAGGAAAAAAAATGTACCAGTGAAGTTTATGAATAATGTTTAAAAGTGAAAGAAGCCACAACCATTTAATTATCTTGTTGTTTCTTATAAAAGCTCATGTTACTTCAAATCCCTGGAGGTTGTTCTCTGTTTTTCTTCAGAGACATCATAAACATCAACTATTGTTTACTAGATNTAACTTATTACTTTTGAAATGTCATTTTATTTTTTCTAAATGAGGTAATTTGCAATTCCCTGTACCATTCACAAGCGTCTCTTTCTGAACCCCATTAAAATGGAAATTCATGAAATAATAATATAGTTTGTTTTTATGTGACAATTTCATTTATTTTTAACCAATCTTTGCTTCACTTTAACCTTTTGATTGTTTATCTTTTAAGTATCTCTTAGATAGTGACTGCACTGGAGAATATTTTTACTCCCTGCTGATAATCATAATCGGAATGAGGGAAGTCAACTCCCTTAATAAAAGGCACTTGTTCTCAAGTATAGCTACTACTTTCTTTCTGTGTTATAACACAGTCAGCTTATGTTTGTTCCTTTTCATCTCAATTACACCATTCCTAATGTTTCATATAGGAAATCTTTTATTGTCTCTCCACTAGCAAGCAAGCATTTGAACTTGCTTCTACTCCAATGATACTGACTCAAGCACACTGTACACACCAAACTCATATGGAAGCCAGAACTCTACATTTCTCAGCAATTGTTCTGAAGGAACAGATTGTATTCAGGATAGTTAAATAACTGTTTCCAGCAGCCTGACTATATTTCATTATATGACTCTTAATATGTAGACATTTTCTCTACCATACTTCTTTCAGTCTGTGTAGTCCTAGAAGTCTTTGCAAGCCCTGGAAAAGTTCTGCTGTTCATTCTGAAATTCTTACAGCATGAGGCAGGGATGTAAGTTCCTCCCAGTCATCAATGGGTTAAAAGAGATGCACACTGTGTAGGTCTCCTTATGGAGCAACTTTAAATCATCTACATACAGCTTAGCAAAGCACTCGCTTAAAACCACCAACCTTCTTATCTGGTTAAAAGAGTTTAATCCTCTCAATTATTTGAAGACCTTTGAAGTGAAACACAGAAACGCAGCCCTTCTGCCTGTTTTCAAAATTCTCCTTGACTGCAGATGGAATCACAGGGTACCTCAGGCTTAGCCCCCCACCGCCCCCTCCCAACCCCTGTCTGCTCAGTGAGCAGTGGATTGCTTGCCTTGAACTTTGCCCCAGTCAGGACATTTTAAGGCTTATAAATCTTGAATCCATCTAAGTTCACCTTAAATTAGTCCTGCACACTCCAAACTCCAGTTGTCAGCCTCATGGCTTTTGGCCAGATGCCACTCAGCAGCTGAAACACTGTCATCTTACCCTACGTTTTTCGTGTGTGTGTGTGTCTGTGTGTGTGTGTGTGTGTGTGTGTGTGTGCGCGCGCGCGCGTGTGTGTGTGTCTTCCACACAGTTTTAAGGGAGAAAAGGATATGCAGTGAGCAATAGGCAGTGAACAGCGAGAGTTGAAGGATGATGCTGTTAGCAGGTTGTCTCATATTTACAGTGTCTGTGCTAAAAGCAGGGGTTTGACAGTCACACTGTATATACAAGCCCTGTCTACCGCACGAGGCATCCGGAGCTAGACCAACAAGCCATGCCAAGATACAAGAGATTTTTCAATCTTCCAGCAAATAGAAACAAAATACTGGTTTTAGGAGGTGTACTCCACAAACACTTCCCAATGTGTTTCTGATTTGTGGTCAGAGGGTTTTTACTGCTGGTGCCCCTGGCACGTTGGAGACATTTATTTCGTAAAAGAAAGATTCCTTTCTGTAAACCTCAACTGTCTGTTTTTCAAAGCAATTTAAAATCAAACACACAAATAAAATTCTTAACATATGGAAACCTTCATATAAGGCCTTACGTATTCGGAGCTAAAATTGTTTTATAAACTGTAATGCTTTGCAGATGAAAATACAGAAAGGGTGACTGTTCTTAGNGCTAATGCTTTTTGACAGTGTTAAACCTTGTTTTAGTAATTGACATCAAAATGTTTGGTGGTTTTAAATGGACCATTAATAAAAATGGCATGTTTTAAGTTTTTCTAGAAATTGTGCTTAATACTGTGAAGTATTAAATTGCAAATGTAATATGGTGTTTTATTATTTTTTTAGAAAAAAAACTTCTTATAACAAAACAAGCCCGATTCTTAAACCAGTGTCGCTCAAGACAGTTCTGACACCCAGAGGGAGAAAGCAGCCCCTTCACCCATGCTGAGACTCTCCTTAGAACCATTTAGAGCCTCTGTGGGAAAGGACAGGAACAAGACAAAACCGAGAAAAGTTATATTCTGACTCAATGGCTCAACAACCCCTTTCCCCTGAGGACACCATGAATATGAATTCTCTGAAGGTATGAACTGCAGCACCATCTGAATGAAANCACCGTCATTTATCCAGCAGGGCACTTCAAGTTATTTGTCCTCAGTGTACCTACTTGCAACATGGAAACGGTGATGTTTACACTGCCTACATACAAAGACTATTGGGCCATGTTGGTCAATACCATGCATGGAAAACGTTTATAGTAAAGGCAAAGGTATTTAATGTCACTTAACTCAGCAAGCACCTACTGAGTACCCATCGGATCTTATCTGTCATGCCAAGAACAAAGGAAATACACGTAAATGTTATGAACATGGGCTGGAGAAAAGGCTCAGTGTTTAGGACTATCTACTGTTCTCGCAGAGGACCCGAGTTCAGCTCCCAGCACCCACATCAGGCAAGTCACACCTGCCTGCAGTTCCAGCTTCAGGAGGCCAACACCTCTCTCACCTCCTACAGCACATCCACAGACCACATACATACATAGAGACATACATACATACATACATACATACAAATAAATAAACAATAAAATATAAAAAGTAATAGAAATGCTATGAATTTACCCTCACAGAAATTTTGAAGAAGGAATTCAAACAAATGAGATGGGATAGGGCAGGGAGACAATTTGCTTCAGAGAACATTATCTTGAAAGAGAAATGAGGGCAGCAAACACACAGAACATTATGTTTCTGGATCCCTGAATGGCATGGCTTTGCAATATGAAAGCAGATTGGTAGTCGTGACAAAATGATTTGGGCTTAGCNTAAAAGGCTGTAAAATCTTTGTTTATTGCAATATTTATGGAGTGCCTGGAATGAGCCTCACTATACTAGTCAGTCACTAATTGAAACTCAAGGAGACAGCCCCAGACCCTAAGCTTGCCATACTCAGAGTCCAGGTGGAGAGGCTGGACTTCACCAAACAGAAAATCAGAGGTTTCGNGTGCCCACTGGGTAGAGCCGCCTCTGTATTACCACATGGGCAAAATTAACAGGATCTCTGGGTCTCTGCCAGAACCCTTGCTGCTTAGTTCCTAAGCCTCTTCTACTCCTAAAATTTATGGGAAGTAAAACCTGNAGGTANAATTTGTGAATAATAAAGAGGAGGATTTGAAATAGAAATGAATGAACTAAGTAGAGGAGCAGGGAACCTGGGGGTTTTATTTTGACATGAATTTAAAGTCCCACATTGACATCCTTAGTGAAGAGGTTTTGAGAGGAGGAACTGCCATCGGCATAAAGACAGACAATGGCAGAGATGACGAAGGATGACGGAATGGCATAAGGAAGTGGAAACACTGGCCCTGACCATTTTTAAAATTGTATCAAATGACAGAAGACCCTGGGACAGTCTTTAGCTGGAACTGCCATTGGAAAAAGTGTGGACAGCTCAGGTACTGATGTTTCTGATGCACACATACTCAGTGACTATCATGAAAAGAAGTATANAAATGTGCCCTTGGGAATTCACCTCAGTCAACAAAGAGAAACTCTAGAGAAACTGAGACACTCAAAGAATCNTCATTTTAATAGCAATGGTAGATATAATTATGTATTATTTTTAATTAAAAATATAATTGATGTATGAATTCTTGTCCATGTGTTTGTGTATATATACATATTTCAAAATACATGACAACATATGTGATTTTTGTCCATTTTTTGATTTTGGTTTTGTTTTGTTTTGTCTCCTTATTTTGTTTTGTTTTTAGTTTTTCTTTTAAATTTGGTTTTGTTTTGTGGGGGAGATTGTAAGGGCAGAGAGAGGATACAAGGGGCTGGGGAGATAAGTGGAGTCAGAATGCATGATGTGAAATTCACAAAGAATCAATAAAAGTAAAACAAAGAAAGAAAGAAACCAAACAGAAAGATGAAATAACAGGGATAATCACATAAAAAGTTATGACTGGCAGATAACAATTGCGTATCTTTCTAGTGTATACCATGATATTTTTCTATACAAATGCATTATGACATCATTAACTCAAGCTGCTTTGCAAATTACATACTTCCCACTTTTGTGGTGAGAATATAGACAATCAACTGTCTTACAGTAATTTGCTGCTAACTATGGTCACCATGTTGTATAAGCTTAACTACTGAATGTATTCTCATAAAATGAAACTTTGTGTCCCCTGAGGAATATTGTCATATCTATACCCCAACATCTAGTCCTTTGCAACTACTATCTANTCTCTGTTGCTATGAATATGATTCTTTAGACCCCACATGTGAGGTCACAATTTATTTGCATTCTAGTGCCTGGCTTATTTCATGCATCATAATGTCCACTGGGTTCATGTTATTTTAAATAAGAATTTTGTTATTTTTGAAGATTAAATAGAATCCTATTGTGTACAAATGTCACGCTTTCTTTATCTGCTATCTGTTGGTAGACATTTGGACTGATTAGATATTTCCCATGTACAGGGCTTATTCCATCTGTATCCTCACCAACAATGCTTTCATTTGTTGATAGTATCAGTTTTAATGGTGTAAATGAATTTCTTTAGCTTAGATGAAGGTAGTGATAAAGAGAAAATTGAAAAAGAAAGCATTTGGAGAAGTATCAAGGCAATCTGTTCCAACTTCTGGTTTAATGGGAAAGGAACATGTTTGAGTCGAGCCGGTGAAAATGGAGAAAACAAATCAAGACTTCTGTTTGGCCAGGATAAATTTATCATGTTCTCTTAGGTACTTAGATGAAAAAATCCAACTGCTTACTCATGGGAAACTTGGGGAAAGAGGTTCATACTTGAGTATAATGAGCCCGAAAATATTACTTGAGCCAGGTGTGCTAGTTCATAACTTTAATCCCAGTACTCAGGAAGCAGAAGCATATGGA